>JAZBGY010002248.1:0-12241 GCA_037414755.1 Lydus trimaculatus
GTTGTAAGGTACGATTACTCGGCGCAACTAACCGAGAAATCAACAGTAAACACATCTACTTGATGCCAATATCCGAGAGGACATCCGTACACTAGCCAGAGCACACTTCGTTGGAAGTATCCGTATACTAGTCAGGGAGTACATATTTGTGGAACATATTTGGGGGGTATATTCCGGTATAGAGTGACACTATACGGGGGTACATCCCGGTGGGACATCTGGTATATAGGGGCACATTTTGGTGGGACATCTGGTATATAGGGGGCACATTTTGGTGTGACATCTGGTATATAGGGGGGCCATATTGGTGGGACATCTGGTATATAGGGGGCACATATTGGTGGGACGTCCGTATACTAGTGGGGGTACATCACGGTGGGACATCCATATTGTCTGCTCGGTGCCATACTCCGAGAGGACAAACGGAATATAATTATTTTCACTTCAAATTGTATCCTTGCTCATCAAACGGAACATAAGTCTACTCGGTGCCACATTCCGAGTGGACATTTGCTAACGCTACTGACTTAATTAATTGGATTACGATCCTCCCCATAAATAAAAAAGGAGCCCTGGTGGCAGCGACTTATTTTTATTTAACACCTGCAGAAAACTCACGTGCTGCACATGAAAAATGAATATTTCTGATGAGTTAAAACAATTATCGCGTGTACACATTGAGACTTGTCGATGAGAGAAAAGTTGCAAGAGATAATATGTCTTGAAAGTAAAGTTGAAAGTCTTGCACTTATTATTCATCTTGGGTTGAACTGCAAACCATTTCCAGAACACTAACACTAACACTAGCACTGCACTAACCACTATTGCACTATTAAAATAATTTTTGTTAATAATATACACTTTAATTATTTAGATGTTGTCATGTCAAAGTCTAAAAATCAACTGAAAAATCGAAAAACTTGTAATAACAAGTCGAAAACAGTGGAGGATCTTAAGTAATTGCGTATAGACATTTCTTTGTTCTGTTCTTATCAAAACAACAAAAAGATAATTTGAACGTGCGAACCAAAGAGAATAAGATAGAGGAGAAGGTCGAGTATATTCGTGCTGCCCCCTGGTGAGTCGGGGAAGAACTATAATTTGAATTGCTATTTGAAAAATTTGATAATATATGTTGTAATAATAATTGTTTATACGTTTTTTTAATATAAATATTATGGATTTCACTAATTTGTTCTTATTTCTTTAAAAAATTTAAATTTTCACTCTTAAATTAATCTTGGTTTAAATACTTTTACCGCGTTTGGCACTTTAGTTCATATCCCGGCTCGTTAGAGGCGCTGAAACTCTATACTATTTTTTTACATTGGTTCTTATGGGAACCTTCCCCTCTATCTTATCCTCTTTGGTTCGAACATATTCAATCTAATCTAATAGTTGGACAAAAAAAAAATAAATGAAGACAATTGGCAATTTCTTTATATGTTCAAAACTAATAATTAAAAATGTTTAAAAAATATACCAGAAGTTTAATACTATTTTATTCATACAGGTTGAGACATTTCACCTGGAAATATAAGATAGTTTTGAGAATGGATAATTTCACAAAGATTCTATCATTTTGCAATCTAGATGAATACTATAAAACTGTCCTGGTACTTTTAGTTACTTCTATATGTTCCTAGATGAATTGTCTCAAACTGTATAAAAATCTAGAAACAAATTCAAATTTCCCACCAACAGTCGATTACCAACTGTTACAATCGAAAAATCCCTACTAATCTCGAAATTGTGGTTATGTTTTGTTTATATTTGTTACAATTTGTCTAAACTAACAAAAAAATTTGAAATCCAACAATTATTTAAACAATTATCGACAAAATGATTGAATTTGTTCATTATTATATTTAATAGAAAACAAATTAATTATTAACAATAAACAATAAAATATGACTGATTTGAATGAACCGAGCAACAAGTGTTTAAATTTTAAATTAAAATTATGTTATTTATCTATATGGCGTATAATTGCAATATTATTAACAATAATAATAAGTTTCTCAATAATATTATTAATTAAAACTTATATAAAATTGATATTATTATGGTTAGAAAAACAAAATCATTTTATTATAATAATTGTTATATTAATATTATTTATAATTGTATCATTACCAATTAGTATTGGTTATATTATATTAATTGTAGCTGTTGGTTATTTATTTGGTTTAATTTATGGTTTATTATTAACAATAATTTGTGTTAATTTTAGTTTATTAATTGCTAATAATTTATTAAAATTATTAAGTCGTCATCATACAATTTATCAATTTATACGTAATGAAACAGCACAAGCTATAATGCGTGTAATAAATGGACCATTATCGTTTAAAATCATCTTATGTTCACGATTAACACCGATACCATTTGGGTTACAAAATACGATATTTGCTGTAAGCGGTTTATTGCAATTTTCTACCCCCTCACATACAAATTTCGATTATTTCTAGTTGAGTAATGTTAATGCGAAAATCTACCATTTAGCCTCAATGTTGGGATTGATTCCTGCACAAATCGTCGGTGTCTATATTGGTACAACATTAAGATCGATGCAAGATGTTTTAGAAACACCACAACCAATGGGATCAACGTATCTACTAATAACTTTACAGGTTTTCTAAGGATTTATACGTAAATTTTTTTTTAATTAATTCAAATTATATGATTACAGTTGATATTAGCTGCATGTTTGATGATCTGGTTGAGTTCAAAAGCTCGAATTGAATTAATTAAGATTTTAGCCGAAGCTGAAACAACACCACTCAACAAAACCACAACCTTCTATGATGTATGATGGATACGTCACGTAAAGCGCGGCTTAACTCCCCAAACTTACAACAACAAAAAGGGAGATAAACCGCGCTTTAAATAACACACAATCGAGATTAACAGATGATTTATTAATGTCATGACTCATCTTTCCAAAGATAACTAGATTATTATAGTTAACTAACAATTATAGGGTTTTTTTTATTTATTTTTGGTTCTTATATGAGTGGCACAATTAATTGATAGGGGATTTATTGATTTTTGACGATACCGGCCGCTTTACGTTCGTTCACATCGATAATTGCCAAATTTTGTGCAGCAACATAACAATGTAATACCGATATTGCAGATTTGGCTATAGCTATCGGTGTTGATAAATACAAACATATCCGTATTGTTGATATACCTAAAACTATATTAACCCCCCAATTTAATTAATGATAAAATTCGGGTTTTATAGTAAATAAATTTACATAAAGGTCCTTCTGTGAAATAGAGTAAATAGAGAGATGCATAGAATGCCTCATTACCCATACACATCCAAAACAATACAGTACGATTCGTGTAATATAAACGCATTATTGGATTGTCAGACATATCAATATATTTATGACTAGTTTTACCTTGTAGAATCGATCTAGAAATTGTAAAATATAAAATCGGAAATTGTCCACAATTTCAGGAAAACCTACGAATGCAAATAAATCCAATGACAAGCGATATCGATACACATCGTAATTAAAAACCAAAACATATATTTCGGATAGAAATGTGCCAAAACGGCACATAAACCCATCGTACCACAACGATCAGTTAATTGATCTAACATTGCACCGAATTTCGTACTCTGATTGAAATATCTATAAATATTTTATTTAGAAAATTGAACGGTGGAAAAATACTAATTTGAACCTTGCAGCATGTCCATCGAAAGCATCCAATAATGCTGATATAATATAACAAGAACTTGCAATAACATAATTTGTCGGCATAAAATAGAATGCAATCAATGCTAAAATAATACGGGCATAACCTACAATAAAATTATTAAATTTTTTGAAAATTAACAATAATTTAAACAAATTACCGATAATATTTGGTACAAATAAGAAAATATTCTCATCTGCCATTATTTTGTTTATTGTTCTCTTCTTAAAAATTAAAAAAACACGTAAAATCGCAGTTTGTTTACAAAAATCAATGTTGGTACGCTTGCGCAATATTGCACAATTCTAGTGATATTTCATTTTAACGCATATAGCCAACTTATAATTACAGAAAAAATGGCGGTTTATTTAAAATTTTACAAAAGTTTGATGGGAATATCGCTTCCCCTGACGAATTTTTGATAATTGCCAATAGTATTGAAATCTTAAATACGGGCGGGGCTAAAAAAACAATCAGTGGCGTCAATCAAATTTAAAAAATTTACATACAAATAAATAGGAAATTAAAACAATTTATTATTAATTGAAAGTATCATACAAAAATAGATGTAAAATTAATTAATTAATTATTGTATGATACTTTCAATTGATAATAAATTGTTTTAATTTCGTATTTATAAACAAATTTAAAATCGATTCTCGGCGCTACTGAATGTCATTCTAAACAATCATAACTGAAAGTTGAATACTATTGGCAATTATGCAAAACGTAGCCGCCTCAAGGGCAGGTACGAAAACGAGCGATTTCCCCTCTCAGTCCGAAAAGTGCGGCATTACTCAAACTACAGGGGTCGATGATTAAAAATAGAAATTTATCGAATTTCTATTATATTTGAGAGAACACATTGGAATATACAATTGTCTGTTTGTGTGTATGTGTGTGTGTGTTGTGAATTATGCACATTAACAAAATTAATTAAAAATTACAAAAAAACGGTTTTAATAATTGCTTCCAGAATTATCACGAACACGATGATCATCAAAATTGTGTTTTTATGATACAGATTAGTAGAAAAACAAACAAAAACAACTGAAAAATCCTACAATATATCAATATAAATACACATTTATCTAAATAAAACTATTTCACAGATTTTTCCAATTCGTCTTCTTTCATCATCAGCATCTTTTCTCTATTCTAATAGTTTTGTTCAAAGATTCTTATCAGAAAATAATCCAAAAAAAAGTTCCTCTAAATATATAAACTATGTTTTTTATATAATACAATCACTGTGTGTGTTTAATTTTTGCCATCAAATTGTTGTATGTGTTAAAATTTTACAACTGCAAATCAAAATTATTTAATAATTTTTATAAAATAAATAATTAACAATAATGAGATAAGGGAAAAATAACGTGTGTTGAAAGGATAAAATCGTCTTATTTATTAATACGAAAATTATAGTTTGAGGCCCTGTTTTTTTTGTTACCTTCAAACAATTTATAATCAGACTTTATTTTTCAATTTAGTTCGATAATCATTAAAATGTAACTTCTTCAGTTTTCTCAGCATCTGATGATAATGCTTCAATTAGTGCATCAACGCAATTCTTTGGAATTAAAGTACCTATAATTAATTTATTATTATTATTGTTGTTATTATTGTTATTGTTGTTATTATTTACTAACCGACAATTTTTAAATCATCTTTAGTCCTTAAACGTATCACTTGCATTTTATTATTATGTGAACCATTTTTACTAGCTAATACACTTTCAACACGACTCCATACAGATAATACTGAACCAGATACAACATTATATGTACGTCGACGTAAACCAATTTCACAATCATTACCTAAATTAACATTACGACAATTACCACGCCAATATGCATGTGAACATGTATTAACACTTGAATCATATTGTGTTATCCATGATTTTTCTGCATCAGCTGATTCGACTTTTTTATATTTTTTTTCTAATTCTATTAAACTTTCTTGACGAAATTGTAAACCAGTATTTGGACGATATACACTAAACATTTGTTCTTTTTTTGATTCACTTTTGGTTTTTTTATTATTACCATTATCAACAGCAACAGCTAAAATTGCTGTATGTTTACCATTACGTATCTAATGACAACAAAAAAAAAATTATAAACTACATAGTCTACTACTGTAAGGGAGAGCTAAGATCGCATACAGACGGACGTCTTTTAAACGTGCTCAAGAATTGACAAATTGTTTTTGTTTTCATTAAATACCACCGTCACGCATCCAAACAAACAAACAAACTTATTGCACGTTATGAACTTTAAATTTAACGACGGATGGCGCCCCATAAATCCGGCCCTGGATTTTCAAGTGTCGTGAGTAATAATCAAGATCACCCGCATTTGTACGAAGACAAATAAAAATTTCAAATATGTGTAGATTAGTGTAAAAATAAAGACAACTGTTTGTCTGTAAATACGAGAAACGAAAATCAATTTTCTATTTTTTGTATGTATTTAACATGAAAAAAATAGTGTAAACGAATAAAAATCACTTTAACGTTTTCAAATTTAATAAAACCAAGTTTTGCCGTAAAAAAATCTTATAATCCGGCACCATCGTCTCGAATATCATTTTAATTGCTTCAACGGTCAAGGTGACAAGTCTTTTTCAAGTATAGGTATATTTATAAAGAAGTATTACTCTATTCGTGTGTGTAAAAAAAAACAAAGAAAATAAGTGAAAAATTTGAATACATGCATCTTATTGGTATGTTAGTGTAAACATTAAGACAACTAGTTGTCTGTAAATACGAGAAACGAAAGTCAATTTTCCATTTCTTATATGTATTTGCATGCAAGTATAGACGTTTTTTTATTGAAATCATATTGTTCTTATAGGAGATCTAATGAATTTGTGTAACACGAAATAATTGTAAACGAATAACGAAATATTAAAAAATGCCACAATCACTTTAACGTTTTTAAATTTTATAGAATCTAGAGTTTTGCCACAAAAAATCTTATAATCCAACACATAGCCATAAAATCGTCTCAAATATCATTTTAATTGCTCCAACAGTCAAGTTGACATATCTTTTTCAAACATTGGTATATTCAAAAAGAAGTATTACTCTATTCGTGTGTGTAAAAAAACAAAGAAAGTAAGTGAAAATTTCGAATACATACACCTTATTGGTATGTTAGTGTAAACATTAAGACAACTAGTTGTCTGTAAATACGCGAAACGAAAGTCAATTTTCCCATTTCTTGTATGTATTTGTACGCGAATATAGACGTTTGTTGTTGAAATCATACTTTTCTTATGGGAGATTTAACGAATTTGTCTAACACAAAAAAATTGTAAACAAATAACGAAATAGTAAAAGTACCACAATCACTTTAATTAACTTTTTCAAAACTTTATAGAATCTAGAGTTTTGCTGCAAAAAATATTATAATCCAACAACACATAGCCATAAAATCGTCTCGAAAATCATTCAAATTGTCCAACGGTCAAGTCGACAGGTTTTTTTCAAACATTGGTATATTTAAAAAGAAGTATTACTCTATTCGTGTGTGTAAAAAAACAAAGAAAGTAAGTGAAAATTTCGAATACATGCACCTTATTGGTATGTCAGTGTAAAAATTAAGACAATTAGTTGTCTGTAAATACGAGAAACGAAAGTCAATTTTCCCATTTCTTGTATGTATTTGCATGCGAGTAGACGTTTTTATTGAAATCATACTTTTCTTATAGAAGATTTGACGAATTTGTGTAACACGAAAAAATTGTAAACGAATAACGAAAGTCATTTTAATTGCTCCAACGGTCAAGGCGACAAATCTTCAAACATAGGTATATTTATAAAGAAGTATTACTCTATTCGTGTGTGTAAAAAAAAACAAAGAAAATAAGTGAAAATTTGGAATACATGCACCTTATTGGTATGTTAGTGTAAACATTAAGACAATTAGTTGTCTGTAAATATGAAAAACGTTTGATAATAAAAATTTTACCTGATGTGAAATATAGAAACCTTCATGTTCACCAGTTAATTCAGATAATTTATCTAATGCTTCAGGCCATGACATACCTCTTTCAACATGTACAGTATGTAATTCAGTTGGTGCAATACCAGTAGCATGTTTACGTAAAAATTTAATTGTACGTACACGTTTAACAACTTCACCACCAGCACCTAAATCTAATATACCTAAATCAAAACGTCCACTACGTTTTGCTTGTATAATAATAGCATCTAATGTATCAGTAAAATAACGAAATAAACGATTTTGTAATTCAACTGGCATCCCTAAAATTCTATTTAGGAACTTTGACATATTATTATAATCTTTATCTAATGATAATACACCAGGCATTGATTCACTATTAACAATTAAACCAACACCAACTAATGCGGCAGCAACATCTTTGAAAAAATCACCTTTATAATCTTTTGGTGGTGGTACTAATGGTGTTTCATAACCCATAATTGCTTTCATTGTTGTTTCTAATGCTGTCCTACCATATTTATTATCAATATTAAATTGACTTAAATCACGTGTTTCTGTTGCACGTCTATCACCATGCGTTAATGCACCTAAACTTTCTAAACGTTTTGCAACAATTGATGCAAAACGTCGTTCACCAGCTAAATCTGATATTAAAAATATATATTCAGGTGCATTCACTTGATTACTACGATGTGTACGTCCAAATTGTTGTATAGCACGATCAGCTGACCATGGTAATTCTAATGTTATATGTACACGACGTCGTTGATTTTTAACACGTCTATCACTTTGTAATGATATACCACTACTAGCTGCTTCTGATATAATTGCAACATCTTTTTCACCATCCATAAAACGTTGTTTTTCTGTTAAATTTAATGTTTCTAATGGTACATCAACTTCACTACGACTTTCATATTGTATACCACCATCTTCTGTTTGTACAACACGTCCTTTACGTCCTGTCATTTCAGCAACATTCTCTGGACCACCTAATTCATCAATTAATTGATCTAATGTATTTGGTGGTAATTTATCACCTAATTTTTCAATTTTTTGTAATAATTCCTCTTTCATACTACATGCACGTTCAATTGCATCCATTGGTGGTGGACCACCACCACCACCAACTACTAAATGTCGATTATTATCATTTGTTGTTTTATTATTATTATTATTATTAATAATATTATTTTGTTGTTGTTGATGTTTTTGTTGTTGTTTTTGTAATAATATTGATAATTTATCTTGTGTTGTTTGTCGTTTTTTTACAGTTTTCTTTTGTTTTTTACCTTTTTTATTTTTATTACGACTCCATGGATCATTATCTGAATCACTATCTGAATTAAATGGATTAAAATCACTTGATAAATTTGAATCGGAATGTTCATCAGATATATCATCACTATCATTATTTGACATTTGAAAATCTGAATCGGAACTTTTTATTGATTCATTATCTGTTTCTATATCAGATGTTGACCATTTATTACGTTTTACAGCACGAACAGCCGCTTGACGCACTACAAAAACAAAAAAAAACCGTATAAAACAACTGCACTTTCACAAAAGTGGTATTTTCCTTTATTTGTTAACGAAATTTACAAACAAAAGTGCCCCTGTAAGTCATTTGGATATATTGAAAGGGTTTGATGTGGAGTTCCATTGTGAGGGCCCCCTAAGAACAAGCAATACATTGTTTGCTCTGTTAAGCTTAATCAACATTCCTTATGATTCGTAAGAAATGAGTTTGGATTAAGTCGTGTAAGAGCACTCAACAGGTTGCATGTACGTACAACAACATAAAACAAATCATATTTACTTCACCGTGTACAGGGTGTCTTATTTTCTATGGTATTTCAGGTAAACTCCTGTAAGTAGTTCATCGGACAAAATAACTGATGGCACATTCTCGATCTACTTTTTTATGAGTAATCTGAACGTGTCGTCAGATTTTCGTAATGTTCTTTTGTTTTTGAGTTATTCAAGTATTTTGACTTTTCAAAAAAAAAAAAAAAAAATAGGAACAATTTTAATTACTTCCAATACAGTTTTTAATGCAGATTTTAACTGCGTTGTTCATTTTTGAGTAGGTTTTACCACTTTTGAGATATAACACAAACTTGTATTTTTTTTTTTTTAAATGGGAACTATAGTTAATTTATAGTTCATTAGATTTCCTATTTTGTTCTAATTCCGAAAATATAATGCTTGCTATAGTTATTTTCAACAGCAAAAGTTACTAAAGAAATCCTACAGGTAAAAATGATACAGCTGTATTTGAAATGAACGTAGGGTGCTATGAAACAAATGCTATTTCAAGTTGTCAAGTAATCATTGATTTTATTCATTTTTTTTGGATTACGGTTCTTTTTATCGCTGGATCCGCAGGCGAACTATCCAAAAAAGCTTTTTAACAAATATTTTTCATAAATTTTGTGTAAAAAATGCAATAATTATTGCAAAAAATCAAAATTAGTAATCATTTGACAAGTCGGAGAAACAATTGTTCCATAGCACTCTACGTTTATTTTGAGTATAACTTTGTAATTTTTACCTGTAATATCGGATATTTTTTTTAAAATGCTCATATTATTCAAAATAACTATAGGAAACTATTTATATATTTGGAATCAACAAAAAAGAAGCAATTTAATAGCTAAAAATTACCGATGGTTCCCATTTAAAAAAATACAAATTTGTATTGTATCTGAAAAACGGTAAAACTTACTCTAAAATAGATAAAACAGATAAAATCTGCGTTAAAAACTGTATCAGAAGCAATGAGAATTTTTCCAATTTTTTTAAAAGTATGCAAGATATAGAGAGCATCATCAAAATAAAGGAATTCAAAAAACTTTAATAACTCAAAAACAAAAGAACATAGCAAGAATTTGATTCCACCATCTGATTAGTCATAAAAAAGTAGCAAGAGAATGTGCCATCAGTTATTTTGTCCGATCACTACTTATAGGAGTTTACCTTAGATACCATCGAAAATAAGACACCCTGTACATACAACATAAAACAAATCAAATTTACTTCACCGTCTACCGTAAAGCTATAATTGCAGATTGTATTGAATTTTTGACTCAAAATCGCTTACATTTTCTTTGTAACGCCCAAATAGCTGATAAGACAGTGCCGTATTAAACTTTGTGCGGGCCTCACGACAAAAAAATCTTGTGGCCTGATTCTTTCCCAGATTTATCTCTCAATATCTACATTCGTATTTGCAAAACAAACATTAATTGGGTTGAGAAATCCATGTTTTGTGCATCAAGAAAGAATTGCAGCCTTGGCCAGCAATCTCGAAATAGCTAAACACCGCCCAAATGTATACCTATAACCTTAATTATTTATTACATAGGAAGTGGCGGCCGTAAAACTACTTTTACGGCCGTTGTGGCAGTAAATTATTTACTTTTATAGATCGGTGGCAACTAGTGACAAATAAAGGGAGGAAAAAGATAAAAATTGTCCACCACTATCTTTTGAAAAAAATATAAAAGTTCAACAATTGTCGCGGGGGCGGCCCTAAAAGACATGGGGCACTATAGGTTGCCACCTAGTTTACCAAATAATTGAATAAATAATGCTAATTTGTAAAACTGACTTAAAAAAATGGACGCATTTCTTTAAAATACTTAAATAAATACAATTTCAAAAAAGTTGAATAATTCGAAAACAAAAGAACATCACTAGAATCTAACTACACCATCTGATTAGTCATAAAAGAAGTAATACGAGAATATGCCACTAGAAGGTTAACCTTAAATACCATCGAAAATGTACCATCCTGTATACAAAACTGGTTTAATATTTCAAAAAAAACAACACTCTCAACTGATTGTTAGAAACATAAAGTACTTTTTAAATATCAATAACGTTTGATTCATAGTTGGGGTTAACCGAGTTAGCCCATAAGGTTAACGGTGACGTAGTTAGGGATGCTAACCAACACTTTTAAGTGATTGTTAGAAACATAAAGTAGTTTTTAAACATCAATAACGTTTAATTTATAGTTGGGGGTTAGCCGAGTTAGCCCATAGGGTTAACGGTGACGTAGTTAAGGATGGTAACCAACACATTCAAATGATTTTTGGGACTATAAAGAAATTTTTAAACATTAATAGCGTTTGATTTATAGTTGGGTGTTAGCCGAGTTAGCCCATAGGGTTAACGGTGACGTAGTTAAGGATCGTAATTTGTAAAATTCGCTTAAAAGATGAACGCAATTACCTATAGGGACACTTCAATTACTGATTTGAAAGCACAAATAAAGTAAATACACCTTAATAGATAAAAAAAAATTATATGAAAATTACTTTTTCTTTTTCCTGTAGAACTACCTTCATCATTACCATTAATTATGTTGTTATTGTTGTTATTAATTAAATTTTTTTTTGGTAAATCTAAACCTAATAATCTTTGTATACGATTACGATCTGGTGCTGGAAAATGTTTTTCAACTAATGTTTGAAATACACCTTTGGCTGTTGATACAAAATCAGTTAATTCACCATCATCACGTTCTAATTGTTCTAATGTTC
>JAZBGY010002249.1:0-12234 GCA_037414755.1 Lydus trimaculatus
TCCGAACAAGCCGCAATCATTATACGCCACCTTAGTTCATCTCTGGAGAGAATGAGAATAAGAAAACAATGTCTATTTACGTACACAATTCTACTGGTAAATATTGGAAAATTACGGACAATCATTAATTATTTTTTTTTATATTGTTCGCTCTAATAAGGATAGAAATGAAACAAAAAGCAAACAAATAAGACCGTTTTAGTAGTTGACCACAATGACAAGAACAAGGGTTAAATTTATAACACTAGTGGTTTTGGGGGAAACACATGGATGCAACAATCAATTTTCGAAAGTCGGTTACGAGCGATAATATTCGGCCGTCAATATCATCCAAGTTTATTGAAATCCTTGATATTGGGAAAAGACGACGATACCATAGAATAGTTTTGTTGGCAGTCTTTACTTTGTTTAGAGGCAATTCCGTTCAAGATTGCCCGTTCGTTATGTTCGTTTATATATGAGCAATATCCATTTGACTTTTCTATAATATTATATAGTCTATATGTATGTGTGTATGTGAAGGATAGAAGAGGATAAAGATAGTAATAGTACAAATGATGGTTCGTCTCGTTGGCCAAGTTTCCGAACCATTCAGCACTTACTCAGATTACCGATGATAAAGCTTCGTCCATTACACAAAGAAAATTGAATTGGAAAAGACGCATTGCCAAAGACGATATTCACTAGTCGGACTTTTGCCTGGATTTTCCATTAATGAGTTCTCACAGTGTTCTGAACAAAATTAGTTTCACAATCGAGATTTCAACAGTTGTTACAATAATACAAACTTGGAGCGTGTAGACAGTTAATTATTCGTTCCCTTGGAAAACGAAAAAAATTTATTTAATTGAATAAATATCAAACGAGATCGTAGTGTTATTGTTTTTTTATTTGTGCAAAATTCCGGTTATAAATCAAATCATTTGAAAACTTTTTAAAGAACTTGTTAATCTGATAAGTAAACATCAGGCCTTTGGCAAGTTCTTAATTAGAGGATTTCGAGTGTAGCGTTTCTACCAGACAAACTTACAGTTCGATGAAACAAACAAACAAGTCAAGTAAAGTAAGAGGGTAAAAATGTAACTAACACTAACTGATAAAACTCTTCTCAAAAAAAAACGAAAAAACCGAACGAGCAACCAAAGAAATCAAAAACCTAACTCGTCAGAGAAGATCCGGTAAAGTTTGTGAATAAGCCAGTTGTATCTAGAAGAGCAGTTTTTAAATTGCAGTTGTCCTAATCCCGAAGGATTTGGCTCCAGAAACGTTCCACACTGAAAATGCGATAAACCATCTAGATAAAACAAGGTGGGGACCACTATCCAGGATTAATGCGTTATTTACAATCGAGAGCGTATGTTTCACGATATCGAATTAATTCGTTTTCAACTAAAAACTTTTACGGAGGCCCGTCACTCATTCAATTCATAGCCACACTTTGTGGACTTGAAGAAAACTAATCAACAGAGATTTATTAGACTGCTAAACTTTCAACGAATCGTGTTGATATATATTCATCTTAAAATCAATACGTTCTACAAGTTTTAAAAGCTAAAAATGCCCTGTTTATACCTGCTCCTCGTGTAAATGTAACCATATTGAATAGACGTCAGTCGTAGCGAAAAAAAAAAGAAAGAAGGTAACTGGTCAACGTTTCTTAAGAAACGAATGTGTTGAAATGGAACACCGGAAACGACCTCAATGTTTTCTAAAGAACAGCTGAAAGAAGAAAAAAAAATTGAAGTCTTTAATATTATGTAGGCGTATGTGTGTATTATCGACAATAGTAACAGTAGTTGTAATAGTTGGGTTGTGTTCGTGTCGTTAACTCTCATTGCAATCATGGAACGAGATCAATCCCGGGGCTTACTCTGATCCGAGCCCGGCCAACGTTTTCACTCCCTTCCACGTCATTGTGTACGCGGTGGCAGTATGAGACAGCTTACAATCTCGAATAACAATCGGTTCGGCTGGATAATGTACAGGATTTCAGTTTCGAAAGCTCTTCACTCTCTGACCAATAACGTTATTTAGCATTTCAATTACGTTTATACGATGATATTGTAATCGAATTTGAGCTTTTTACTGTTGGCAATACTGCATTATGATATAGAAAGACTATTAATAGGAATTGGTGATGGTTGTAAGAATGGTGGATGCGCCGGGCAACTTTTAGTTGTTTCATTTATAACAGATCAACTGATAATGAATTTCAATAAATTTCATATTTTATATTAATCGTTTCAACACAATTGTTCAAGAATACATCTGATAAACAATATAAATAAAATAAAATGCCTTACATTTTTTCCGTTTGTAATTTTATCTTTCTGAATTTTTCTGTTTATTCAATTTCAGTTGCGTACTGTAAATACAAAGAAAAAATTGCAGAATTGTATATACTGTTAACTTTTTTAATTTGTTACGATATTATTGGGTGTAGTTGAAAAGATAAATAAAAACATCAACAACAACAAAAAAACGACAGAGACAGAGAGAGAGGGAGAGAAGAGCAATAAGAGTAAAAATAATAAATGTACGACAGAATTTTTTTTAATTAAGAGATGATTATTACAGGTTTATCTCAACGGAACCCTTACTTATGTTTTTGTCACTTTCACCATCTAGAATCAAATAGGAGTTGTTTAATTACGATATCAAACATAGACAGTTTTGTTGTAGGTACAAACCAAAAGTTATCGAATTGTAGAAGTAGTAGGGATTGTTGATAGGAGGACAACCCTATGGGAGTGTTTCGACCTAATCAATTAAATAAAAACCATCGATAATGTATCGATTAAATCAAAAGCCCATTAACAGGTTCACTTAGTTAATAGTACCTACATATTAATTTACAATAAACTGACAACGGTCTATAATTCGACAAAATGGCTATGATGAAACCAAATAATAACCGTAACGTGCACATACAATACCAATTATGAGCCACTAAGTCTGTCGGCTTAATGATATGTTATTGCTGGACAGATTTATGTAAACGAGAATTACTAGAAGTGGTATGTGTATATAGGTATATATAATAAATGTTGTCCTGGTTTAAGTTTCCATACTGTAATTATGTTATATCTATTTATTTAGAAGATATTCTAAATCCTTTTATTATAAATGAGGATTGAATGCGAATTGGAATTCTCAAATGAAAATTTCGTCGATAAATAAACATACCGAAAAACAAAAAAAAAAAAACGTAATCTTGTGCAATGCTAAATCCGAAACTGTCACGCAGATTATAAATGTTGCTTCGTATTTTTCATAGTTATTAAGAGCATTATTGGATATTCTCTCATGAAAATGCCACACTTTAAATTGACTTTTCTTTAAAACATCTTCTATTTATATGTAAAGCTATCCAGACAGGGCATTAGATGCAAATTAAGGAATTTAATAAAAGTCACCTAAATTTAATAAATATTCTGATGTAATTTTTATATTTCCCCCACATTTTTTTTTGACTACGTATTCTATAATTAATGACACTGAATATGTTTAAGTTAGCATACTTTTAATTTACCTGTAATTACACTAGATCTTATTGTTAATTGTTTGGATCGGCGCGTTTAGCTGACATGTTAGTAGAGGTATGTTCAGTATGTTTGTAATGGAACTGAAACTGATCAGAATTGGATGACTGTTTGTAGCCGATGAACAAAATAGATCTGGTCAGCATTTGACAGATTTATGAACGTTATTAACAACGTTTGCATTGCTACCGTGCACTCTAATGCAATTGTGGCTTTTGTTACTAATGTTGGCGTGTTAGCCGCATACTTGGAGTTATGGGCCATTATGACACTTTTTTGTATCATATTTCAACAATAAAAAGCAGCAAGCGAAACTTCAATTTCGTCCACAGTGAAGAGGTTGTTTAGAAATCGCCTCACATATGTATGTATCATATACGGAATAAGAAAAGAAAAGTTGTTGCTTTAAAAATTTAACAATTAGTAATAACAGTTATTGGGAATTACAATAATGAAACAAAAACGTAATCCAAACAGGATATCGAAACAGGCCTGTTATTCGTAACGAGAAGACAACCCCAAGAGAAAAGTTCCATTACTAAATGAAATTAATAAAGAGTTGGAATTAAATGCGAACGTATTTTCGCTTCTCTTAAAGAAAACTACATAGTTTCTTCTTCATTCGTATGTACGTCTTAAATCTCTCTTATCCATGTTATTTCATTCTAATGTTCTCTCGCTCTATTTCACTTTACTAACAAACAGTAATTTTATTACACAAATTAGTCGGCACTGTCGAGAGCTTTGCAGTAAAGAGTCCAGGACAATTAATTTTAATCTTTTTTGCGCCTCTTCCTCCGGTACAATAGAAAGAGAGAGGGGTGTAAAAACAACATGACATATAAATAAGGCAACTTTGTGAATCGGTTGGAAACAAAAAAAAAAAATTCCATGAATGTCGAGAGAACCGTCATGCTCTCGTTGCTTAATTATCACATTCATTTTAAACTAATATAGAACGTGGTTTTCACCTAACTCTCTCCAGATAATTGAGAAGTTGCGTAACTCAAAAGTTATTAAACATTTTTTGTATTTAATGTAGAATATTTATACAAATATATAGCTCTTTCCTTGTAAAATGGAATTTCTCTTTGTTTTCACCACTATAAACGACATTTAGATGAACGGTATATGCCACATGACCGAAGGAAAAGTAGCAATGGTATTGTGGAAGGCAGTCACCGAATTGTCAGTTATATTCACGTTTCACTATCGATCATTCGTTTCTGTATGCCTTTACATCACCAACATCATAAATGTTGCTCTTTCAAGTTCGATATTAAAGATATTCTTGTGCATATTTCTTTTGTCAACAAGTTTATTTACAACCAGTTGACTACTTTAATTTTATTCATTCCTTCCATTCTAGTTTTATATCAAATAATATGGAAAATTACGTATTATTCTTGTTTTTACCTCTATTTTTTCTCTTCTCTCGTTTGAAATACAAACGAAATTTTAACATATTTACCAACACTGATGTATTTGACACTGTATCACTCGTCTACAAAGTCAATATGTACTCGAGCATCTGTTTATGCGACACAAGTATTTGTTTTATTAATCAAATTACTACTACACTTCTGTGTCTACCTGTCTAGTAGTTTTCAACCTGTATTTAATGTTTGTTTGTTTGTTTCGTAAAATGTTAACCACTCGAAAGTCTTCGCATTAGAAAGGACATCTTAACTGTCTCTCAAAATCATTTTTATGGTTCTATACTGAAAAGCTGAAAAAGGCGCAAAACAACTCGAAACAACCATTATTAAACAATGAATTTGCATTCATGAAAAGCCACAAAAATTTTTTTATCACAAACCTTCTCTCTATAGGCCAGCTTCAATCTTTCTGGATGAATTCATCCCCTTAAACAAATTCTCCTACTTGACGAATCTTACTGATGTGGAAACTTTCTAAGGAAAATTCTTTACTAAATGTTATCATGTATGTGAAGAAAAATTGCTGATAAAAGACTAATGAATTAACATATTTACATTTATAATAGAATTTTCCATGTCATGTGTTATTTCTGGTCCTTTAGGATGCAATTGGCAGTCAAATAGGAGTTCTTATGTTAAAAAACTAAATCACTAGCATACCGTTTACTATAATACGTAAGAGCAGTTCACTTATTTGGCCAGTCCGATAAAAGTTCAATGTAAAAAGACTTGTATGAATGGTTTAGTGTCGGTGTATTTGATCGAAGACGAGAGAGAGAGAGAGAGAGAATTGAGTGATTTGATAAAGCTTCCCATATAATACCCGAAAAGGATTGATAGTTCTGGATGCTTCTTGTATTAATACAAGTGTCATTGGTGGGAGAGGAAGGCTCTGGTACACTATTCATAGATAAATCTAGATAATGAACGATTTACAACAGTGTGGTGTCGTAATCCGTGTTACATACAACAGAATTTCCAGATCTGTAACAAAATTGCTAGTGAAATTAAACTAAAAACGTTACCTATTCTCTATTGTTAATGAAAAACATAATTTAAAATCTTCTGTCCATCTAATTTGTGTTTAACATTGATTATTAACATTATCATAATGATTGTTTTGATGTAATAAATAGTAAATTGCGTGGTGGTTAGTACTGCATCTGAGGTTAGAAGTTTTCGGTGATCACGCCATCATTGTGGCTTTATAGCACGCGATTTCCTCAACAAGATTCTTGACTTGCTGCCCGATAAAATGATTTCGCCTATATTTCACCTAATTTTCCCACCCATCTGTCGACCCTATTCTATTTTAATCTATTTTTATTATTTGTTTCAAATATTTTTCAAAGTTAAATTTTACTTTTATCTAATGTTGTAATTGAATTTATAAATTTATTCGAGCATTATTGTATTGTATATACGATAAACGAAACAGTACAGTCTTCAGTTTGTGTATTTATGCGGTCACAATTGTGGAAAGAGGAGGTCGCACGTGCATCTGCACAAGAATGAGTTGGAAACTGTCTATGTAAAAAGTACACTAAAAAGGACTTCCGGTGTTGAGATCCACCGCCGCATTGCAGTAAATTCAAGGCGACAGACACAACCCACTTATACTCGTAGTAGCGATGGCGGCCGCACAATTTCTCTATACTACTGTTGGCCATTACTACTATTACTTCTTCTATCATCACTATCACAACCGATAACAAGTTGTGTCCATCATGACTTTCAATTGATTGATACCATCGTCTGTCATGCATTCATTCTATTATTGTTAAATCGAGAGAATACGACTAGGCGATGATCACAATCGACAGAAATGCTTGAATTCCAATGTGTCAGTAATTATTGCAATTTGACAAGCGAAAGCGGAAACCAGTTTCATTAGTAAACATAGATATGAATTATAGGTAATTTACATTCAATTTCTCCTATATAGACGCAAAAGGGATAGATCAGCTATCAGAATATACATCAGTAGTAAAGGTGTGAGAGAGGATCACAATAGGAATGCTATAGAATTCCAGATAGCTAATCTTTAATTAAATCGTTTCATCCATAGAGCAATAACATGTTGGTTTAAAGAAGAAGAAAAAAACACCACTAGAGGATCAGAGTTTGTGAAAATGTGTATTATATCGATATTGGCACAATTTCTCTTAATTGTTCGCTTGCTGCGAAAGAACGCCGTTAAGATTCAGATAACGTCATCCACCTAGAAACGTTGCTAGATACACCTCTACAATGTAGGTGTCCGGTCCAAGATTGGAAGATGTTATCGTTATCCTTTAATGGACGAGACCTTTAACTGGTTTTCTCTATTCTCTCCATCTCATTCCATTTCTATTCGTATGTATGTAAGTATCATTCCTTATATGTGTCCTTATATCTCTACCTTACTCACTCAAATAGATATCTCCTTGCTGGTTGTGGTACAACCAATGGCTCGTTATTTACGATAAACTGACATTCGAGGTTATTTTAGAGAAATTCCTACGAATTGGTGCTGTAATCATCGATTCTGCTTTCTATCGTTTTATTCAGAATCAACAATCATACCCCTAATTCATGGCTATTGTTCTCACCTGGATAGGCGAGAAACAACGAGAGCGATAAAACGCTTTTCACCTAATGCGCAATTACTGAACAACGGATGTTATATATAATGGATTCTGAAGTAGGTACATATCTCTACTCAAACTTTTAAATGATTGAATACAGTATTTTCGAAATTATTGGAAAAATGTACAATAAAACCAGTTAAAATGTTTGCCATAGTTACACACTTCAAGTGTCCTTGTGTCATAGTGACATCTAATACAGCAAAATCCATACCACAAGAAGAACGAAGACGATAATCTTGATTGAACGTTGTAAAGAAGGAAGTATGGCGTGCTGGGTAACCACTGTCGTGCGTAGATTTTTCCACTATCGCCACTCCTTTGACGTTAACATTCGTTTGTTATTTCGACCCATCGTTAACCTCGCCAACCTACAATTTCCAACACTTGTGTGTGTGTTTGTATGTTACACATGTACGTGTATTAACCTATACATATTGTCTGTAATGTTATTACTACACAACAACTACCACCATTATTGAAGTAAAGCATATAAAATTATACTGAATTTTTGACATACAAAAAATAATCGATAACAACAACGAAGCTCTATAGCCGGTATTATAACGGGGGCGTAGATAAGGCGGGATATTTTGCATTTATAACGGTCTGTTGTTATGGGAATGTTGTATAGCGAGGAAAAAAAGAACATACTCACCGCACCAGAACGCCAAGATATTCAAGCGGCTGTCTGATTGTATTGCGCCCCAGTGACCGAAATACAAAAGATGATTGTAATGGAGTAAACCGATGTGAAAAGCAACGCTGAAACAAATTCACACAAGCGGAATAAGTGGAATTGAAATTTTTGCTGTCTACTAACGAACAAGAACTGTAATTTAACATTTAACAATAATGATACAAATATGGCTACGAAATACCATTAGGAAAGACTACATATAATGCTAACATATGTTGCGTTGATGACAGTAATTTTTTTTAATGTAACATCATTTTGGGCGTTATTTCTTCAAAAAAATTTCTTTAAAATAAAATTTTCCTAGTTGAGACAAAAACGTTTAATAAAATATGAGCTTGGAGATAAGGTAATGTTACTGCAGTTTAAGATAAAAGATAGATTAGTTTAAACGGCGAACGATATTTTGTTCTTGCTTGAAACAAGCGAAATTATCTTCACTATCCGATAAATCGTTATAGTTACTAATTTAAAGATTTTATCAGTTTCGGAGTGCATCGAATCAATAGAATGATTATGATTACATTCAACGTAGAAAATTCAAATAACGTTCATTGTTTACAGTGAAATATTGGTGGAGGTGCAGGGAAAGAACGCTACTTTGGTATTTACGACCATTAAGAGTCGTGCAATATTTTAATGGTTCTTTTTTATTTTAAATGTGAAATAGACAGTATTTTCTTTTTAAACAACAACAAAAAAAAAAAAACTGTCGTTACATGTAGCAGGTGAAGTGGGCATTGATATGTTTTGTTGAAATGGTCGTTAAAAACACACATCTCGCCAGCATCTACAAATAAAACGGGAGTACGTCATTAAACATGACTTATGTCTCTAGAACTGCCGTTATCAACACTACACTGAGTGCACACAACTTTAGGCTCAACCATCCTCCTCTATTGCCATTTCGCTGCTTTTGGTATCTGCAGCCATGCTACTACTACTACAACTACTACTAGTCCTTTCGTTCTGTTTCCTTACTAGCATTTATCACATGCTAAACCCCAACTGTATAGAACTATGATTATTATTACTACCAGTTATTACCGCTGAGGTTATACAATTAACGGCCTTCTCTATATTCCAAATGTAACTGCTAGAAACTCGTGCTACTGTGGCGTTGTTCAAGCACACCCCACAATTTCCAAGTTGTCGTTGTTTGACTCAAACATAAACTTTAATTAGATACAGGAGAAGTTTACAAATATCAGGACCATACCAGTTTTTATGACTACACACTAGTATTGATAGTAGATATTATCTTTTAATTATTAAACAATAACAGAACCGATAATTGTTTTTTTTTTGTTTGCTTTGCAACTGTCATCGTTATGATGATCACTGTAGTAATCAAAAAGTAATTGATTATTCATGCATCTGTCGCAATTCTAGTAAATTTCATAAATATGGTTTTCATTGATTGTTTCACTAATTAAATTCGATTAAAATGAATTGAATAAATGATGACAAACATAATCCACATCCTGCAATGCTTAATCGATGTTGCATAGAATGAACAATTCACAGTGTGAAATGAACGAACAATCTTTTCATTGTTACTGTATTGAAAAGTGATTGTTGAAAGTTTTGATCTATAGATTAAACATGGAAAAGTCGAACCGCAATTTTGCACATCCCATTACTAGTATAATCCTATATAAAATTTAAAAGTAGCTTACTAATTTCACATTTGCTTGATTATTACCAACAGATAAAGTCACCAGTCATATGCTAAGATTATCTGGAGCAATCCTTGACGATGTAACGCTTCCATTCCTTTTGAAGATGATATGGCACGTTTCACCTGAAAATTGGTTATTTGCTCTAGTTTTGAACACGTTCATTTACCAAATTGAAATATTAGCACCTAATCATTTTCATACATTAATTTTCAATAACATAACGTTTAGTGTATAACGACAGCATCCGTGTCGGTATATCGTTAGAAAGTTGAAGTTTCTCAGATTTGTGCAGTAGGTATAATAGGAAAAGTATTGTAATAATAAAAACAAAAAAAAAGCGGAACAAATGTGAGTTTGCTAGAAAAATCCAAAGTTAAATCGTCCGAAAATCGATAGTTATATGAAGTAGAAAACGTCACATGTATTGTTGCGAAATCGTTTATTCATGGATGTAGTTGGATTATCATAGACTAATACGTACTAACCATCAACCATAAACATTAAAGGGTACTCAATAATGAATACAGCTCTAAGTACTCGTCGTTCACTAATACGTTAACTGTTAACACTTGATCACACTCCATTGCAACTCGAATCGTTATTTAAACATGCCGCATTAATTTAAAATGGGACATTCTATAAAACTAACGTAAACTTGATAATTTTATACAATAAAACATTAAAATTTTATAATTGAAAATTACTCTATTGTTAAGTTGATATAAAAAGATAGATAATGATGGAGTAGCTTTCTATTATAATTTTTTTGTTATTTTTTTTTTGTATAGTGCCGGAAGCGTGACACATTGAAAAGTCAGAAAATTCCCTAATGCAAACTCTTGTCTTTTAAGTAGTGCCGCTAAATTGCGCATAAATTTTGTAGCAAAATGCTATAATAAAGAGGATGCAAAAAGTAGACGGAATTCAAGACCGAATCACATAAACTCACGTAATTTGATGCTTCTTTAAAATCATTAGTTTTAATGATGTAATCGTTAAAATCGGCTTGTACTTTTAATTACAACGAACTATAGTAAAATAGAAGATGGGGAAAAAAACGCAAATAGGAAATTCACAAATTAGAATCAATTCAAATAATCACGATTTTATTGAAAATTACACAAAGTTGAATAGTTGCATAATTATTACTCGTAGTTGTCGCTTATAAAAGACTTTAATATTCAACAAACAATATTTATTATATTTGGTTGGTTAACGTTGTTTCTGCTTTTGGTTTTCATTTGTAGTTTTCTAATTGGTCAGTTGAAATGGAATTTTACATTGAAGACCACATAGTCTAAACATTCAGGTCCTAGAGAGAATATATCATCCTAAAGTCCAGAAGCAAATAATGAGAAACTAGTGGCTGAATCCCTGGTGATCACCATTAACGATGTTCATTCGCTAGGCATAACATAGGGGCGCGGTACCGCATTTGCTAATCATTCAGATTTATCGCCTCCGAGGATCGTAATTTTCAGTTTATGTTCCGTTTCAAATAACAAATCAAAATAACAGTTGAAGGCGCGCGCGCCTGCTATCGTCATTGTAGAAATGTAAATGACATTAGTGAAGAAGAAGAAGAGGAGAGAGGCAAAAAAAAGTGTTCAAATATTACAACGAACGATAGAGAGAAGCAGGAAACGGTAATTTCTTCGTTGAAATTATATTATCATTTAATGTGTTCCAAATGTGGTCTTGTAAAACTTGAATGTCTTTGATCTTCAATGTGCAAAATTGCGAATGTATCCTTCAATCATTATATAGTTTCCATTGACACACCCTTTCTGATTGTTCAGGGTGTGAACGTTCAACCTTTTCGTCTAGTTGGTAGTTGTATTCATCAAGATAACTAACTAATCTGAAACACTCTGTTGGGGTTTTTATTTCATGTTTTATAATTTTCACCTTTTATATTCACCAGATTTACATGATAATAAAAATTTTTTTGAGGATTATGAAAAAAATCTCGTTAAATTTCGTAAAAAGTGACCTGTATGAAATTTTAATTAAACACCTATGTTGAATATTAGCTAATTAACACTTGTATTTATGAAAATTTATCTAAATAAACCTTCAGCTGTTAAATGTCAACATTAAATTAATTAATAAACTACTTTTATGTATGCAATCTAAAAACATCGTAATAAATTTTCAAGTCTTGCAATTTCATTTAAACTAAATTAGGGGATTAGTTTGTAGTTTTCTTATTTTCTTGTTTGTTACAAAAGTAATTTTCAACTTTTT
>JAZBGY010002251.1:0-12219 GCA_037414755.1 Lydus trimaculatus
TGTACAGATAAGAGAAATTAGAGCCTAAGGGCTCACACTCTTTAAGTCAAACAAGTAAATGTGTGTGTGTAGAATGTTTTTCATACATAATGATGAATTGACTTGTCTTTTATTGCGTTTGTCGATGAAATAAATGAAATCTAATATTTGATTTCCAGACATAATAAATTAAAGTTAAAGGAAAGGGCATTCTGATTCGATCAATCGAAGAGAAACGTCGTAACAATTGTAATAAAGTTAAACTCAAACTTTATAATTTTAAAAAGACTTTTTAGCGAATTGGTTGGTGTTTATTGTGTATTTTTCCTGATTAATTCTCATTAATCGTTACTACTATTTATTGTTTTGAATTTGTTTTTCTCATTTATTTGAGTTTTGAGCTTAAAATAAAATACTGTAAGTACATATTCACCAAAAATTATTTATTACGTTAATACAAGAGCATGTATATGTATAGGCAGCTAAATTATTTCGTTTTTGCTCAATAGTCATTCTGTAGAAGTAATGGAAAAGAAAAGAAGTAAAATGTAGAACTGCTTTAGTGAAATATCCGAAAATAAAGCAAAATGTGATTTATGTCAATCATCTTATTCAATTAAAGGTGGTTCAACAACTTTAAAAAAACATTTGACGACAAAACATCGTCCAACATACAATAACTTATTTTCATCGGAAGCGTCAACATCGTCTCGCACTATTGTTGAAAGCGATTCTAATAATAATAATGAATTAAGTAACGCACAGACTGAAAGTCCCCCAAAAAGCAACCAAAACAAGCAAATATTTTAAATCATATAAAAAAGCCAATGAATATAGCCAGAAAAAAAATGTGTGAACACAAACTCGAATGTCAGTTACTTGAAATCAAGCGACTTGAATAGTCTGAACGATGCTTAAACACAACTATACGAAATTGACAACTTTTTGTATTTCTTCATCATTTACACATACCACTTAAAAATGGAAGATAAACGGTATGAAGTGAGCATCACACTCTTACATCAATTGAAACAATTTCAGCTTAATTTACCTAGTGTTAAAATTGATCATCAAAGATTTACAGCCGTTTTCAATTGTTCAGGACTCTGGATTTATTGAATTAATTAATTTTCTTGAACCAAATTATAAATTACCGTCGAGATTTATGCTTAGTACAACCTTACTTGATTCACAATTTGAAGTAGCGAAAGACAAGCTAAAACATGAACTAAAAGGTACTAAACATATATCTTTAACAACCGATGGTTGGACATCTCGTGCAACAACATCTTACATGGCAATTACGGCACATTACATATTAGAAGATAATTGGGAATTGCATTCAGCATTATTAGGTTGTTTTGTGTGCAAGGAGCGCCATACGGCCGAATATATAAAACAAGCACTTTTGAATATAACAAACAATTGGGAAATTATAGATAAAATATCTGCATGCGTCACAGATAATGCTGCTAATATGAAAGCAGCAATTAAATTGATAGGATGGGAACATTTTCCATGTATTGCTCATACTCATAAATTTAATCGTTCGTGCTAGTCTTGATGTTGTACAAAACATTATAAAAAAAGTAAAATCGATTGTCGAACATT
Source organism: Lydus trimaculatus (assembly GCA_037414755.1). NCBI lineage: Eukaryota > Metazoa > Arthropoda > Insecta > Coleoptera > Meloidae > Lydus > Lydus trimaculatus. Next base: position 1,591 of record JAZBGY010002251.1, read on the forward strand.
TCCACAGAAGTTCTATAGCCACAAAAAAGTTACTAGCAATGCAAGAACAATTAAGACCGGGAGGAAAAACCTTAAAATTAAAATTAGATATTATAACGCGTTGGAACAGCACGTTAGAGATGTTTGAGCGGATGGTAAATCTACAGGAACCACTAGAAGCCGCACTAGGATTGTTACATAATCCTGTAGAAAATTTGACGGAAAATGAATGGTTGGTCCCGGAATTAATAAAAATACTCAAACCGTTTAGACAATTCACTGAGGAAATGTCTTCAGAAAATGAAATTACAATTTCAAAAGTTCTAGCAGGTACAGAAAGTGTTTCACAAATTCTGTGCAATATACGGAACAATTTAAAATTGCCACTGTCAAAACAACTTATTGATAAATTAATTGCTCAATTTAATGGAAGGTTTTAAAATTGTTCAAGAAACATGGTATTGTCAAAGGCCGCACTTTTAGATCCCCGATTTAAAAAACCGGCGTTTGTGGATGATTATGCTTTCGACTATGGTAAAAATTTATTAAAAAATGAAGTCGAAGCAATTTCGACGAAATGTTGTACAACTGCCGAAGATCAGAGCGAATCGGCAAACGCAGTGTTCAATAATGATGATGATGGAGACTCAATTTGGGCCCACTTTGATCAACGAGCGATCGCCAATATGCCGACTTCAATTGTCGCTACAACTGCGATCACCATGCGGCAGTATTTTGAAGAAAAACTGATCCATCGAAAAGAGAATGGTCTTAAATGGTGGCATAGAAGAGTGGTTTTGTATCCACATTTGTCTGATTTAGCCCAAAAGTACTTGTCTATTATGGCTACATCCGTTCCATGTGAAAGGATATTTTCGAAATCTGGACAAATTTTGTGTGAAAAACGGGCGACATTAAAACCAAAGCGCATGGAAAAAATATTATTTTTAAATATAAATCAAAGATTGTTGGAATAATTCCGATATCAGTTAATAACATATACAGGGCATTCCAATAAAAAGGAGCCACCCTGAATAACTTCCTTGGCGGTTCATTCAAGCAAAAATCCTGAGACAGGACGATTTTTGTTTGGAGGGGGACACATTTGAATGTCAAACGTGACCTTGTAACGTCAACCCCCTACCCCCGGCAGCCCCCAACTTAAGAATCTTAAATGGAAAGGGGGGTCGAGTAGCACCTCATTTGAAAGGTCTTTTAATTTGCTATACAATGGTATAATTTGTTTTTGGATTTTTTAGATATTTTCATAGAAATGTTGATCCATAGGTTTATTTATTTAAAATACAGATAATCGGCAAATTTTTTTATTTTATGTTAGTAAATGTTCGAAGTGACCTCCATTGACTGCCATGCAGTGGTATAAACGAGATTCAAAGGCGTTTCTAACATTTTGCAGAACTTCTGGCGTTATCTGTCGACATTCAAAAATTATTCTTGCCCGTAAATCTTCCAAAGACAGGGGTTGCGTCTCATAAACTTTTGTTTTAAGGTGGTCCTTTAAAAAAAATATAATGGAGTTAGATCTGGTGCCCGGGCTGGCTATTTTAGTGAACCTCGTCTGCCAAAACAACGTCCCGGTAAGTGGTTATCTAAGAATTGCCGCACAGAAGCTGCAAATTCTCTGATAAATCTCGGTCTTGTTCCAAGACTTCAGTAATGATTGGGAAAATTAGATTTTCTAGTATATCCAGATAAATCTCACCATTCAAATTGTGTGGAATAAAAACTTAAACTAGTGCATGAGTTAAATGAAGGTGATTTTGATCGGCGTACTCAATTTTGTGAAACTCTAACCGAGCGCACAAAGAATAATCCAAGATTATTATACAACATTTGTTTTTCGGACGAGTCTTCATTTTCTTCGAATGGAGAAGTTAATCGCCACAATTGTAGGTATTGGAGTGATACCAACCCTCACTTAATGCTAGAAGCACACACCCAACGACCTCAAAAATTGAATGTTTGGGCTGGGATCTTGGGTGATCATGTTATTGGACCTCTTTTTTTTCCACACAACCCCATATTTGTCATTACAAGACATTTACAGAAAATATGTTGCTCTGTGCCCAACAAAAACAAATCATCGACATCATCATTTTTTATGGCCTATAAAAACGGCAAATGCACAGTTCAAGCTGTTGGCAAAAATATAGCAAAGTTTCTGGGTAAAGAGGATGTTGATGCCTATACTGGCCATTGTTTACGAAGAACATCTACAACGTTGTTAGTGGATACATAGGAGCAGATATTCTTAGTTTAAAACGCCATGGCGGCTGGAAATCAACATCAGTAGCAGAGTGGTATGTCAATGATTCTATCGAAAATAAGCGAAGAGTCACAAACAGAATAATTGGAGGAGAAGAATCTACAAGAAGAAATGATAGTGAAGTTCCAGGATTTTCTAACGAGCACCCTGTAGTGTGTACATCGACAACTACTACCAATGTATTAAAAGACATTCAATCAACTGCTGGGTCTGATTTCCTTTTAAATACTGCTGTTACTATAAACAACGCTAACAGCTGTAATTTTACTATAAACATGAATAAATAAAAATATACTGTAATTGAAAAAATAAAATAAAATATTAGTAAATTAGTATCTATTTTGTTACGAAAATAGTTAAGACTATGTGATGGTGATGACATTTTGTCAAATTTCTAAATTAAGATAGCATAGGCTTTGATGAGTTATCCATGGTGACATAAATAAAAACAAAAATATTAGTAAACTGACCAATTGAATTGCAGAGAATGTGAGAGCGGGAGCAAAATAATATTACCTCCCGTGGGAGGTAATAAAAAATTACTTCACTCTGGGTAGAAATTGACAACTTTGTTACCTAAAATGACAGATCAAAATCAAACTTTCGTAACAGCCTAGAAGGGACACCCTATATTATTAGAATGGAAAGTTACTAGACATAAATAAGATGAATAATATAGAGTGGACCCTTAAGTTATCATAAATTTGTTCTAATCATAACCCAAGAGATGTTATTGATGATTAATAATAAAATAATATTTAGATTAATTGGGAAACGCCTAATTAGGTCATTTAGCTGAGTTATGGTTGGTCCAAAATATTAAAAGTAAGGGTGAGGGATTTGATGGGGATTGATCTATAAAAGGTAAAATTTGAGGAAAAGGAGAGAGAACTAAATAGAATCTAGTAGATTTTGATTAAGAGATTCTGATAGATTTTGATGTGATTTCCGTATAGATTTGATTTTAATTGAATTTTGATTTTCTTGGTTTCGATTAAGAAATTCAGAATTAGATGTCAATTTTGTTAAAGTTATTCGTGATTAGTTTGTGTGCTAAAATTTGTAAAAGTTTAGTTATATTGTGACAAATCAACAGGCCAATCCCTTGTTTATCCTATACCTGGTGAGCGTCTGGAATCACTCAGGAAAAGATAGGTTTGTGTCAATTCTATTATTTACTAATTAACTATAAAGTTTATGTGAATCTTGTAGTTGGTTATCCCCTTATATGTTAATTTGATAGATTTGGTTTATTTGTTTGTTTAATTACGATTATTTGTTTATTATTTCTGTATTTACCTAATTTTATGTATATTTTATTATTCAAATTAATATATAATTTTTAAATTAAACTAAAATTTGGGTTGTCTGTTACCCTAGTTTCTTGTAAAATTAGACAGACTGGTGGCAGCGAACTAAAAATAAGTAACCGCCCTTAGTACGGTTACACTTTCTATGCAGTGAGTAGAAAAACTTATATTTTGAAAGGTATCCTGGGCGTCGTCAACCAGATGGCAGAGTTTTGCAACGATTGAAGGAAAATTTAATAAATCACGGATAGTTTAAAAGACCAAGACCAAAAACTTATCATAAGCCCAATAAAGAAAATGATACTATTAATACTATTGCATTAGTTTGCGCTAATCATAAAATTTCCAGTAGACAAATGGAACATTTGGTGTATCAAGAGTAAGATGCTTAAAAATACTGCACGAAAATCAATTTCATCCCTACAAAGCAATGACTTGTTAGTTTTTACAGCCTGCAGACTATCGATAGAGGGTAATATTCTGTGGTTGGTATCTAGCAGGACTCGCTCAAAATCGGGATTTTGAGAACTACATTATATGATGACATGAAGCACATTTTAGTACTGACGGAATATTTTGTCCGATAACTTCTTATAGGAGTTAACATTAAACACTATTGAAAATGGACCATCCTATACTAGCAGGAGGTGGGCAGGTCTCTTTATCTGTATTTAACAAATAAGAAACATTGAAGCATGAAAGAATCCAATCACGGCCAAATTTTGGAAACCTTAAAACAAGTGGAATGAGACAAATTTAGTAGAGATGATGTTGCCAAAAGTGTGGGAATTCGGACGGCAATATTAAATCCATTATTTTACAATGGTCCTCGAATTGTGTGAGAAATTGTTTCGCTTTTGGAACCTACATATGCCTCATTGCAAGTACGAAATGCAACACACTGTTAAAAGAGATATTTTGAAAAGGCAAATCACAAAGAAATCGTAACGGATCCCAAAACCCTCGACGGTAAAGATTTAACTCTAGCAAAAGATGGACTCCTGTTTATGATGGTCTGCATCAATGGATGTAGCGTTGTAATTTAGTAAAACAGTGCTTTGTATTAGCTCACGAGGCTGCTGTACGGGTCGTGTCTTTGATTTTTGATGGTACTACAATCAATATGGCAATGGCATCAAACTTGGGTTGTTCACTTATCGTTAGTAATGCAAGAAATTTAATCACTTGCCTTAGACATCTAAGTACTGGCGAAAATGTATATATTTTTGCTGATCCATGTCATATAATTAAACTAATACGCAACGCATTAGGAGAAAAAGGTGTCAGAATTGATGGTGTGGTGATGGTGGTAGAATTTACAAAAGTCGGAAGGTTTATACTTGACTAATAAACTTCCCGCCATCAACATCAATTTTTTTCGACAGAAAATGAAAGTTCGATTAGTCACTCAAGTTTTCAGCAATTCACTAGTTGATGCTCTCCAATTTTGCGAGAATGAATTGCGTTTAAAAGAGTGCGCTGGTTGCCAACCTACTATTCTGTTCCTTAAGAAGTTTAACAATTTATTTGACGTATTTAATTCCAAAAATATTAAACAATGCCTCAGAAAACCAACCAGTACATGAAAATAAGAAAGCTAAAAAATTTGCATTCCTAGACAACTGCAAAGAATATATTTTAAATTTGAAAATTAATGATGAAAACAACTTATTAATAGCAAGTAATTGCAAAACTGGATTTCTCGATGTCCTAATAGTAATCAATAGATTTGAACAAACGGATAATGAAATTTGCGAGCAAAAGAAAATACTTCTGTATATACCGACATACAAAACAAGTCAAAATTATTTAGAATTGTTTTTTGCTGTTTTAAGATCACATGGCGGTAGTAACAATCCAACGGCAAAACAGTTCAGTTCAATGCAATTCAGTTACTATCCGCCGACAACTTGGCACAGTTCAGCTGCTCTGACACAAAGCAAGTATTAAGACATAAAACAAATGCCTCATGAAAGGCCATCAGTGACTGGATAGCGCAACACAATCTAATATTGGCGCCAGAAAAAACTGAAGCGATTATTTTAAAATTAAATAGAAGACCCAGAATGCCAATAGAATTCGAAATGATTGGGACGAAAATTATGCCCAAAAATATGATTAAATACTTGATAGTAGGTATTAACAAAAATCTAACATATGGACCACACGTTAGAGAAACAACTGCGAAGGCCGAAGGAACACTAAACGCCTTAGTAAAATTGATGCCCAACATAAATAGGCCCTCTCCAAAAAAGAGAGTGCTACTCTACTCGGTTGTTAAATCAGTAATTTTATATGAATCTCCGATTTGGGGTGATGCTATGAAATCCCAGCTATACCTAGCCATGAAGCAAAAAATACAAAGAAAGGCAGATGATGGAGAGAGAGTAATTTTTAGAGCAGTGTGAATTGTGTACCATCAATGGCCACTGCAGCTTTGCCTGTTGATGCACATGTAATGTAAGCGTTACAATACCCGTCAGTTGTTGTGTAACGTTTATAAATTTCCATGATAAGTCGAATAAGGAATGTTTTTCCACAACCAGCTGGACCAGTTAAAAATATTTGTAATGGTAATCGAGTAATTGAGAGAAGATTATAAATTACATGTGTCAATAGTCCTCTTTGTTTGTCATTTGCCATTCTCATAAGCTCGTAAAAGTTTTCATTTGGCATTAAATTCTCTCGCTTCTTGGCAATCGCACCAAGTTTATTAAGTGTTGCAAGCTTGAGATCATGGTTGACGTCCAAATTTTCATTATTATATGATTGTTGTAATGGATCAGGCTCAGCTTGTCTAGCGACTAAGTCTCCTAACGGAACATCATCATCCACGTCTTCTTCTTCTCGGCATAATTGTCTACAAATTTGAATCGTTTTTTCGATATCCAAATCTGATTCGAATTCCTTTCGCCGTTGTAAAATTAATTCCTCATGTTCGTCATAAAGTTCAACAAATCTCATATCAGCTAGAATAGTAAAGTGACCATTTCTCTTTTATATTCGTTCCGATCTTTGGCTATGTCATAATTTCTATATCGTATTATACGTGGATACTTCCGTTGTGTGCACTTATCACCAGTCAGTGTATAATTCGCTACAAATTGAGCAAGAGTTACTTCTTGAAGAATTTATGGTCTCCTGTAGTATTTATCAAACCAGTTTTCTTTCCAGATATCCGTAGAGTCATTATCCAATTCCATTTTCGCCATTTCCTCGTGAGTCTTGTGAATTCTTTGTCGTTCAACGGGCCATATAGTTGGAATATGTACTATTACTGATGAACTTTTCGACATGGGCTCACGAAGTAAATACCAAGCGGCTTCTTGGCTTGTAATTTCCACCATGTTCAACATATCTACGCTCATTTTTCTCGTAATTTCTACGATATCGAATTCTGGATGTTCATCCATTATTTGTATGATTTGACGCTGTAAATTGCTAATGCCTCTGTTTGTTTTATTGATATATTCGACAACGTAGGCAGCGCAAGAATATTCGTCTAAAATAAATTGTATATCAGTATTCGACTGCAAAACTTTAAGAATGAAAGGGTTGAACGCATTATTGCATTATTCTGAAGGTTGACGTTTTAGGAAAACTCTAGGTCGAGTAATTCCAGATCGTAATCTGTTCCTGTAATGTTCGTCAGAAGTTACTCCATTGTCCTCGTAAAATGCATTCATATCAAGATAATCATGATTTTCCAAATTGATTCTGATGCTAGTGTAATGGTTGGCGTTCTTGACGAAATCTGGATCAGTTTTCTCCATGGATGTCAAAGTAGTTGTATTCTTACAAGGCATGAACGGTGCGTCAAACCGACACTTTTGAGGTTTATTAGCTACTACTTCCTTATAACAAGTGAAAGTATGTTTATGTGTTTGTAGATTAATATGACCAAAGGCTTTGTTCGTCGAAACAGATACGAGTTTATCGATTAATGCAATAACAGCTTCTCGGTTAGTACAAAGTGCATCCTTTGGAGCATTTTCGAGCCAGAAAAGAATGTGAGCATGGGGGCTACTACAATGTTGAAATTCAATCCGCTTGAAATAGTGAATAACACGAAATTCTCCAAACGGGTTGCTTTTTTTCAACTGAAGGAGGGTCATTAAAACATTGATCAGTTTATTGAAATATATTGCACACGTTACTGCATCTTCATTCACCAAGGTACTTTTCTGAATATAAGTCAACTGAGCTGCCATTTCATCGGAAATTTCATCTCCGTCATTTTTCAATTTATATAAAATTTTCAATAAAGTGATCCAACCAATTTCGTTAGCACTCAAGGTCAAAAATATATTAGGTTCAAATTCATTTCACCTGGTACAATACGGAGGTGCTTATCATCGTTCCATAGTAGCGTTTGTTGTTGGGATGTAAGACTATCCTCAATAGGTATGTCTTCACTAATTTCATTCCTGGTAACTGTATTTGGATGAGTATCATCGAAGAAAGATTGATTAACTGTGATATTATAGAATTTGTACAGGAGGCTGTCACATAAATACTGTAAACAGCTCTTAATATTTCGCTCATTAACTAATCCAATTAAATAACTAGATTTATGTATTTTCTTCTTTTTAATGTGAACATTAATGCAGTAGTCATCATCAACATCTCTTGTTAGGTGGCGAACCATGGTATCCACGTCTACAGGAACGTTGATAACTTGACCTAAAATCCCGTACTGACCGTGAACATGTCACAATCTCCTAATCTGCATAAATGGTATCCGTGATGAAATCAGTCTTTCGGACACTAAAGCCCCATCCACACTATCGTGCCAGTCTCGGTTCGATCTCGAGCCGGCACGAGACTGGCACTGGCTCGGCATGGACCGATAGTGAAAACAGGCTTAGTTCCAATCCCGGTTTGTCCCCGCATAATGGGGATGTGTTGACGATAGACAATAACAATTTATATCAAACCGACCGAGAGCGGCATGATAGTGTGAATAGGCTTATGCATTTCCCATATAAGAATATTTTACTGGCACGAGAACGGCTCGAGATCGAACCCAAACTGGCACGATAGTGTGAATAGGATAGGATTTTACTGGCACGAGAACAGCTCGAGATCGAACCGAGAACGGCTCGAGATCGAACCGAGACCGGCACGATAGTGTGGATAGGGCTTTAATCTAATTCCGGGAGATGCACAGGTTTATCTGGATATTTGAATCCATTCCACTTTGAAAATGTGGGAATATGATTACGATTCAGGGATTGAATGCAACATTTACAAGCGACTAGATTATTAACATCAACTTCTGGGAATTCTGTACGCAATAGTTGTTGATTTGTCTCTGATATACTCCTTAAATCATCTTTAAACCATAGACGATCACAAATGCCACACACGAATCCGAAGCGATTATCTAAAAAATATTTCCTTGAATTCTCTATATGCAATTTGATTGGAACTGATATTTGTATATGTTTGACTTATGTTGGGCATAAAATGCATGGCACTCGTTGATGCCTCATTAGTTGGGGACTGCTCGGCAGTAGATTGGATAATCGGTATTTCAGGAATTGGTAACGGCAATCCTGCGACAGTTGCATTTCTCAACGCCTTCTGTCTCGCTCTATATTCTCTCGCACACTGGGCTCCACTTTTAGCTTGTTTTGGTGGATTATCTGCACGCTTCCTTTCACGAAACGCTCTTACGCGCTCAGTTGAAGTTTTCGGCATTATTTTTATTTTTAGCTCAGAAAAAAATTATTACAAAAATCTTCTATAATATATCATCAGTTGTTGGCTGTAAATTTGATAACAAAAATATGATAATAAGACAAAAATACCGCAGATCTCGGCTTATAAGTCGAATTATTGAGGCTAAAAAGAAAATTTCTTAAAATCCTGTAGTCTATTTACATGTCAGGTATAAAATCGGCATGTTAACAAGAAGAATAGATAAATACTTCAAACAGTATAAATAAAAATATAGGTTGCTGTAACTTAATTTTTTTTGTATGTGGTCATTATAACATAGAAAGGATTTTCTGCAAACATAATTCTGATAAAAATGTGAGCAAATGAATAGTACTGTTTGATCTTTTAAATTATCCCATTCGGAGAATTACTTTGCCTTAAAATAAAGAATCACTGTTATCTTACAGTTAGAGACTAAACCAACCATTATTATTATTATTATGTAGCTAATAGTTTAACAAGACATATAATTTCAAAAATTGATTTTTTTTTCAAGCATAAAGACAATTGTTTTTTTTATTGTATTTACAAAGCCCCCTAGTCATTTTTTAACTTGTTGTTGTCAATTACAGCCCCCCTAATTATTTTTTATAGCGCCCCCTAATCATTTTTTATTTTATTTATCATTTACAGCGCCCTTTAATTTTCTATTATTTATAGCGCCCCCTAATATTATTTTTATCAATCTCTGTCAATTATATTTGAGCACACGCCCACCCCCCACTTTTGAGCGTTTCATCATAGATAATATAGATACCCCACTTCTATACAAAATTTACGCCACCTCTGTGACGTCATTTATCTGACCTGCTATTCAGAGGGCGTTGAAAACACTTCCCCTAACAGGTTTGGAACTTGGATTGACGTAGCGGTAATTTCGAAATTATGTTGTACGCATTTCTACTCAATAAATTGTATGTTGTGAGGTAAAAATAAAAACCTAATTTAAATTTTTTATATATCTATATTTATTATTTAGATATTATTATACATACATAACATGAAATGCATATATACAACACGATTTGCTTTGAAATTTGTGTATAATTGTTATGTGTGCATTTATGAAATATAAATTATAATTGTTTATCAAATAAAAATAACAATAGCAAATAGTGCTGCAAAACAACCAAAATGTAATTACAAGTAGAAATCAAAAGTTATGACTGTATATGCATGTATATCATTAATTGCTTACTGATTATTAAAAGGGAAACATGTTCGATATTTAATATGCACCTAGCTAATTCTTTAGATGAGACAACAGAACCACTTCTAAACCATCAAAATAATTGAATCAAAAGAATAACTATAATTATTGCTTTGAAA
>JAZBGY010002252.1:0-12188 GCA_037414755.1 Lydus trimaculatus
CAGTGGCCGTTGCTGTCTAAAAAGGCTGAAGACGACACGTTTAAATGGCGACGACTGTATGTATTTCTGTGCGTAACTAGAGAGATCTATTTGTTGCGTTTGCAGATTCCTGGAGGGATTTTGGTTGTGTCATCTGCTTTATTAAAATGCAAAGTCGAGATTTAGGAAGGGAAGCTGAACCGGCAGTAGATCGTACAGTGGCCGTTGCTTTCTAAAAAGGTTGAAGACAACACGTTAAATGGCGACCACTGTATGTATTCTTATGCGTCACTAGAGAGACCTCTTTGTTGCGTTTGCAGATTCCTGTAGCGTTTTTCGCTTATGTTGCTGTAAATTGTCTAAATTTTGAATGAAACAATCATTTTTCAACTACTTTTCGATTTATTTCATTTTGTTTTTTGCGCTTCCTTACACTGTTTCAGTTATTTGTTTGTTGATTGATTCGGCCATTTCAGCATTTTCCAAAATTGTCGCATGATTACCATTATACGTTTCAATAATAATTTCCTTTTCACATAATTGTGCTAAACCAAGATCATCATAGAAATCATTCAATGTTACGATTGTTGGTTTCATTAATTTCACATTTGCTTTAATTTTATTAAATGACGGTTCATATTTCAACAAAATCAATAAACGATTATAGAAAGCTGCAAATAATTGTTTCAAATAATTTGAAGAATATGTTGATTCTTTTGGTGTGATTTCTTCGACGATTTTCAAACGTTCCTCAAATGTTGCACATTTAAAAATCCGCTCCTAGGGTGGTTAGAGAGGTCAAAATTATTTGGGCAAACACACCAAGGGACGTAAAATTTACCTGATTTTGCTCAACAATCTTTCGGGAACAATAAACATTCATCATTTGACACACAACGTATGTTTGGAAAATCGCCTCATTCTCAGCATTCACCGATTTCTTCAACATTGTTGTTAACAAATACGGTGAACCATCGATTAATATCAAATTACCGTGATAACCTTCCTGTTCCAAAAGATTTGCAATTTCCAAAGCAATTATCGTACCATAAGAATGTGCAATAAAAACGAAAGCTTCCTCTTTACAAATCAATGGTTTAATTAGCTGAAACACGCATTTTAAAGCCAAATTACCGGATTATAATCGAAATTTAACTAACTGTTATGAAATTTTTAGCCAATTCTGGTATGGAACTTTCCAAATCTTGTAATGGATATTGCAAACATTTCGCCTTAATTTGAAGTTTTTCCGTCAATTTCGTCAAATATCTACCAGAACCTTCTAAACCAGGAAATAGAATCACCGTCTTATAGTTGGTATCATCTTCATCTTTTGCTGGTAGTGTAAGTAATGGGATTTTTGCCGTTTCTTCATCATCAATATGACCTAAAATCAATTGGAAGCCTTGTGATTCTATAGAAGTATTTTTATCGCCGGTTTTATTCTCTTGAAGCTCCTCTAATCGGGCAAAAGTCAACGTTCTAAGATCGTCAGGTGTCAAAAATACATCAAAATCTCTCTCTAAAGTTTGTTTGATTTCAACAGCACTCATTGAATCCATACCAAGTTCAGGCAAAGTTGCATGCCGACTTACAGTTTTCACATTACTGATCCCTGAAATTTTTTGCATAAAACAAACAAACTATGCCCGAAAATCAACAAAATACCGATAATATTGGCAACAACATCCACAATATTATCACCACCATGTGCGCCTCGTTTCTTCTCTGCCACCACCATACTGGAAACGACTGGATATGGTTGTTTCAACAAATTATCCAAAACTTCTAAACAATTCGTGATGCGTTGTTGCAAAGTACCACCAATTTCGATCTCGATATGATTCTCTGCCATATCAGCCACCAATCCCACCTATTTTCGATAAAAAACAACAACAATTATAACAGTTATAATGGGCAAAATTTTGGAGATTACATCACCAACAGCCCCCCATTGTATCGCCAAACCTGGTAAACCTTCATCATGCCGTTTCTCACAGATACGTTCCATTACCGAATTTGCCATACCGTAATTAGTTTGGCCACTATTGCCACGTCCACAAGACACCGATGAGAATACAACAAAATCGCTGAAATTTCCCAAAAATGAAATATCTGTGATGAGATCGCAAATTGGGTGATTTACCTCAAATTTGGGCACAACTCCCTAGAGACTTCGTCCAAATATTTGGTCGCTACAGCTTTCGGATTGAAAGAGGTTTGGTATTTTTCAACGGTTTGATTTTCGATTAAACAATCCTGTAGGATTACAGCCAAATTGAAGATAGCCTCAACTTGTCCAAAATTATTAGCAATTTGGAGTAGCTCTTCACAACCTTCTTTCGTTGCTACATCAGCAGTTGATATGTGAATGGCAGCACCGTAAGATTTCCACATCCTAAACAATATTGAAGCTAATTTTTTTTCCCCCAATATTGAAGCTAACTCTATACAGTATTGTACCTTGTGGGGGGACTTACTTGATTCTGTAAGCTTGATAGCCGGTTTTGATGCCGTTTCTGGATGTCAAAACCAACTTTCGGGCACCTCTTAGAATCAACCAATCGGCTAATTCCAGACCAAATCCACCTAGACCTCCAACAATCACATAAACTTTATCTGGATCACACAGATACCTTCGTACACATTCACTCATTATCGGTGATGGTATTGCTAATTTATCTTCTTCTTCTTCACGTATCTGGATCAAAATTTTCCCAATATGTTTACCACTAGCCAAATAACGATAAGCTTTTTCAATTTCATCCATTTTAAAGATTGTTCTTGGTAAAGGTTGTAATATCTTTGAATCCACACAATTATAGAACAATTGATAGATTTCAGCTTTTTGTATTCCTGATTGATTTAATAGAGCATCCATCATAATACCATGAAAACTAGCATTTTTCTCTAATAGCATTAATGCTAATTTTGTATCATTTGCTAAATCGAATTTACCAATTTCAAGGAATTTACCACCATCTGCTAAACAACGTATTGATGCCATCAATTTCTCATCAGCTAATGAATTCAATACGTAATCAACACCACGACCATTGGTTTGTTTCTGGATCATTTGTTCAAAAGTTGTATCTCTTGAATTGCCAATTTGCTCATCTAATAATTTGGGCAAAATATCTGAGATTAGAGGTCTTTCTGGATCAAAAATACACTTTTGACCTAGTTCCCAACTTGTGTATTTTTGATCCAGAAAGACTTCTACCACCTACCTTTGATCTGAGGAAATCGTTTTTTGATAAACTCCCGCTTTTCATCACTACCAACCGTGGTAAAAACCTTACAACCGTAGTGTAATGCTAGCTTGATGGCTGCCAAACCAACACCACCACTACCTGCATGTATCAAAATTGTTTGATCTTTTTGCATTTGAACAACAGAAGTGAGTGTCCATAGAACAGTTTGATAAACAACACAAACAGTTGCTGCATCCTCCATACTCCATTCATCTGGTATGGGTATCATCAATTTTCGATCAGCTACAATCATTGTTGTTATAGCACCACTTAATACCGAACCCATAACACGCCGACCACTGCAAAACAAATTAAAACTCATCTAAATCACTCCTTACCTAAGGCAAAATTTTTGCAATTTACTCTAAAGTACGTCCAACATATTCAAAACCTTGTACACATTGCTGTTGGGTACGATTCAAACTAACAGCATCAGCATTGATTTTACCAGTAGCTAACATAACATCCCTAAAATTTAAAGCTGAATAGTAGACCTACAACAATAATACAAAACTTGCTGATTTCTGCCAAAAATTTGGGCAAAACTTGAGACTTACATAAACTAATTCATGGTCATGATCAATTTTACAACCATGATACAATGGTCCTTCTACCCATGATAAAGTTGTCAAATCACCTCTTATCCGATTAGTAACGAAACAATGTTGTTTCTGTACTGTAGTAGTGCTTGAATCGAGTAATAAATGCCGAAAAGTACCCCATTTTGTATCTTTAAAAACATTAACAGCCAAATTTTGCTCGTATTGTTGTTTGTAGAAGGGATGATTTAAATCGAATTTGGGCATCATTGGATCCATGATAAAGAAACATTTAACATTACTACCGGATGGTTCACGACGTAAACAATTGGTTAAACCCAAAATACCATTAGACCATTGATTTTGGGCTACCAATACAACATTTTCATTACGGGCTAAAGTTTCTTGTAATTTTGGCAACCAATCAAATTCATCTCCATTAATATCGATCACAATCGGTTGTTTTGTTTCAATTTTCTTACGGAGTAAAAGCAAAATTTCGCCTTCTTGTTGGAATTCGGTTAGGATGTCGAAATTTTGCAAACTCTCCATTGGTAAGTCCCTTGATTCCCTTGTTAGAATGAAACCGTTTGGTTTGATTGCTGATACACTTTGGTCTAAAATCTGGAAATTATCAGTTTGGCAAAATTTTTGACTAACTAACCACATATGGAGAATATTACCGGAATTCTTTGCAAAAGTCTAGAAGCTACAACCAAATGACAATCAGCATCAGGTGTTAATTGTTTATCTTCCACATTGATACCATTTAATTCATCTATTGGTGTTTTTGATAAAATTGTAACATTTGGTGTTATCAATGGTAGATCATCTAAAACTTGCAAAATTAATGGTGATAAAATTTGTAGATTTTTATCAGTTGTATCATCAATCAATTCAACAACTTTAACACGTATTGCTGGTAGATTCTCTAAAATTATTTGGATATCAACACGGATTGCTTCTTCAATCGTCAAATTTCGGCATGTATTTGGTATGAATTGATATTTTTCCAAAACAGGTTCACCGCGTTGTCTTCTTGTTGGTATCGATGTTGCTTTCAAACCACGCATTTCAATACCTTCACATCTAAGAGGAAAGAGGATCACAATTTTGGCAAAATCATTAATTTGGCATTTACCTAATAACTCCACTTTCTGGATAATTATAAACTGATATATGTGGCTTTTCTTCGTTTTTGTCTACATTACGCAAAAACGTTTGGGCATCAATACTGAGACGTCTAATACCTGTAGGTACATACAGGTATCTCGTATCAAACTGTAGGATGCCTAATTGGAGCATATTATCCATTAGGCATATCCAATTACCGTCCCATTCGATTGAAGCATACTGAGCGTCCATAGTTGCTTCTTTCACTTTTTTGAATTCACCACTAAAATTTTGGGTTTATTAACGATTAGTAGCATTCAAAGGATGATTTATGGGCGGTAATAGGGAGGAAGTTACCTGTAGTGGTAGCCACGTAACCTTAACTCCTTATAGAAGTCTTTTTGTTGTAGCATTATTGTATTAGCATCTTTTGCTGTTTTTGGCAAAACATTTTTTTCGTAATTGTGTTGATCCACAAGATGAACCTTACCAGTCACTAGTATATTATCACCCTCCATTACCTAAATATCGGGTTTTTTGGTCAAAATTTTGGGTATGCCAAAAAATAAAGTAACTCACAGCAAATTCACCACTACCCAATCGTACATTCACAGTAATATCATTGTTACGTGTTTTGGATAGATGTAAGGCACGAATGAAACGACAATTTTCAAAAACAACACTTGTATCACTTATCAATAATCCATATTGTTGTGCAATATATTCCCAAACGAAATACAAATAACCAGTTGCGGGAAATAGATTACGCCCTAAAAATGCAAAAGCAATATTGCCTTAGTCTATCGATTCAACAGGAACTTCATTGTAGAAATACTAGAAAAGGGAGGATTGATGGACAAGGATCGAGGAGGAAGCGTTTGGCACACAGATAGTTCCAAGACGACCGTGAACACAGGTATAGGGGTAGTGGGGCCGCAGGCATGAGGACACAATTTCTCTTGCTCTGGGAAACGATTGCTCCATATTCCAAGTGGAACTAATAGCCATAATGACCTGTGCACAGAAATAGAAGCATCCACATCTAAACAGACAGCCAAGCAGTGCTTAGATCACTGAGGGCTGTAGAAATAGAGTCCAGACTAGCTGGAATGCTTCGAAGTATTGAAGCAGCTCTTGCTGAACATAACAAGGTGATCTTTTGAAATGGGTGCCAGCTCATCAAGGGTTTGAAGGAAATGAAAAGGTGGACCTCTTGGCAAAAGAGGCAGCCAAAACAGCTCTAATTGGATCTGAATCCTCATGCTGGATCGCTCATGCGGACGCTGAAGGGGCTATAAAGGAAGAATTAGAACGAAAACACCAACTCTACTGGGAGGAATTACCAGGAATGGTCTTGTCAAAGACAGTTAACCCAAGTAAGGTGTGCTGGGAGGTGTACAAAAGGCCGCATAAGCCGAGGAACAGTGGGGAATGAACTACAGCTCGTGTGGGAGGAAAAATATGTTGCCTTATATGTTTTGGACAACAATACAAACTGGATACTGACCGTCAATGACGTGACCTTTTAAGAAACTCCATCGATTCTCTGTTGGAAGTATGCTGATTATAACACCACCAGGATTTGTAGGATCATTAGTTGAATATTTTGGTGTATACCAATCATTATCATGATGCCATTGTATTAATGATGATAGATTTGGTGTTCCAGTACTAACAGGATATTGAATTTTTGGATAAAATTCCATCAAATTGAAATCATGACCCATTTGGTATAAATTGCCGAAAATTTGCAATAATTCCAAAATACCATTTTCGGCATCACTCAATTCCAACGACATATATGTAACATGCTTGTTGAAATGCTCCTTTAGTTGTCCAAAACCGATTTCCAGCAAAATTTTGTTAGTTTTTAGATAGCCAAAAAGATGATTAGTCGAACATGAATTAAGACTTTGCAAAAATAATTCAGCTGAAAATTGTTGATTTTGAATGGGTGATATCCAACGTTGACTTCTTGTTTTTGATTCAGGTAGAATTTGTTGTAAATTTTCCAATAATTCACCTCCTAAAATCATTTTGGGGAAGTTGTTTTTGTTCAATTGGTGTGTGTAACCTTTAAACTTACTGTGTTTGTTGAAATCTTCAATTTTTGCGCATTTTTCAGTAAATTGTGCTAAATGATAGATTGATAGAATGATCTCTTCCATAGTTAAAACACCATCAAAATAACCACAAACCAAATCAGCAATACCACAACCAAATACAGTATCCGATTGTAAATTGATACGTTTCAAAATATCTGCAATACCAATTTGGACAAGTCCGGTACCTAAGACTTTATTGAAAGCATAATGACCATTCGTATCAGTATTGTTGAGAATTTCAGAGAGTTTTATGCCTTTTTCCGATAATATCTGCTCAATTCTACAAAACGCATCTATAGTTTTTTGGCAAAAATTTTGCATATCTCTGTAATGCTGCTACTTACTTTCGTTGCGTTTCCTTGAATACAGGTAGATGATTCAAAATTCTAAGGATTTTCCTCCAATTATCACCAAAATCGGTAAAAACCAAATTCAACGGTATTTTTTGCTGTTTGTATTGTTGACATGAACGCAATAGTTCACCATTTGGTGTCAAAATTGCAAAACCACGATAGAAATGTGCAGAAAAATTCTTGCTGAAAAATTTCAGTTTCAATAAGGTCTCTAGTGGATGGCCAAAAATTTTGCATTAATACGCAAGGTGTAGGAGAATTGCCAACAGGCGTACGAAGTTTTCCCTGCATCCCTAGCGCTGTGGCAAGCTTACTTTTGGGATTACCCTCGTTCGTTACTAATGGATGGTCAAAAATTTTGTATTTATACGCTAGGTGTTGGAGAATTGGAGAGGCGCCTATACACAACAGTGTTGCAAACAGAAGCACGAAGCGTTTCCCTGCATCTCCAGCACTGTGGCAACCTTACTTTAGGGATGGCCAAAAATTTTGCATTAATACGCTAGGCGTAGGAGAGTAAGAGAAACGCTACATATAACAGTGTTGCCAACAGTCGCACAAAGTGTTTTCCCACCTCCCTAAGCCTTACTTTTGGGATTACCCGCGTACAAAGCCACAATTTTTGATCATATCTGCAATTAAGTTGAGATTTACCGAAAAACGTTGTGGCATAGAGCTGCATATTCAGGATTCCAGTTCTCTTTTGCATAATCATCAAGTATAGAATGGACTGCTTTTTCAATACGTCCACTAACGCAGATTAATCGAGGTAGTTGATCGTTGTGGACACTTTTTGATACTTGTTTTTTGCAATCCAACAAAATATGACAATTCGAACCACCAAAACCGAAACTATTCAAACCTATTGTATGGAAAAAAATCCAAAATAATCATAATTACACCTTGATAAAGGTCATAAAATTGCTTACCAATTAATCGGTCGTTGTCGGGTAGTGGAGTTAATTCAGTGACAACTTTCAATTTATTCGCTTCAAAGGCTTCAGCACCTTTTCTTGGTGTTTGGAAATTGATGTTTGGTAAAATAAGATTTTTTTCAGAACCTGTGAGTATTTTGATAAGTGCTGAAATACCAGAAACTGGTTCTCCATGTCCGATACTAGATTTGACAGAACCAACAAGTAGTTGTTTTTGACGATTTTTACAAAATACCGTATTGATAGCTTCTAATTCTTCTGGATCACCAACGGCGGTACCAGTACCATGTGCTTCCAAAAAATATAATCGTTCTAAATCGATTTGGGCTTCCTCATAGATTTCTTGTAATAATTCAGCTTGTGCTTGGGCTGATGGAAATGTGATACCTTGTGGCTTATAACCATCACAACTTATTTTTGAATGAAGGATTTTTGCATAGATACGTTTAGCATTTTGTGATCTTTGTATTAAAATTGCTGCTATACCTTCGGAACGTGCATAACCATTAGCACGATCATCAAACACTTTACAATTACCATCTGGACTTAATACACCAAGTCGTTTAAATTGTAATGTTACAAATGGATGTAAGCATAGATTCACACCACCTACTATAACATTATCACAAATACCATAACGTATAGCACGAAAAGCATGCTCGATAGCATATGCAGAACTACTACAAGCTGTATCAGTAACATAGGAAGGTCCTTTCAGTTTCAAATAGTAACTAAGCCGGTGTGCCATCATTGAGCGATTAATGCTGCAAAAACCGCTTAGAATTACACGATTTTTTGGCATTCCTGTACACCCTTACCCTGTCATCTGGTAGTATTGTGGGAATAATCGTTGTAAAAACCATGTACATTCACATTCAGCATAACAAGCACCAATAAACACACCAGTATTCGTACCTTCCAAATCTTCTGGATTTAAACCAGCATCAATGATTGCTTCCACCGCACGTTCCATCAATTGACGTAATGATGGATCCATTGCATGTGCTTGCCGATAATGTACACCAAAATAACCAGCATCGAATTTATCAATATCGTAAATTCGACCACCACGTTTCGGTATTTCCGGATGATTTACCGACCATCGACGATCATCTTCTGTTATCATATCGATTTTATTGTAGAGATTATAGTAGAAATCGCGTACATTACGTGATTCAGGCAATACACCCGCCATACCTTAGAATGATTAATTACAGATGAAATTGTTGTAGTTCCAAATGCAACAAAGCATACCTGTAATCACGATTTCTTCATCTGCTAGCGGTGTACACAGATAATGCGTTTTTGCCGCATCATCATCTGCTAGATTTGTTGTCATTTTTTCCTTATAATGTGTGTACAGTGTCTAATTGGCACAATAACTAGAATTCCGACAATATTTCCTGTTTTTATAGACAACGGATAACCTTGTTGTTATTTATCAATTTAGATGCCGAATTTTTTTTTCGAAACAATAGCGTTTTGCATAAATACGGAAATTTTCGTTGAACTTTTAGGTGTTGAATAAATTATGGTGCAGTTTTTGATAGAAAATTAGCAAATATTGATTGGAAACATCTACGGTGGACTAGTGGAGGATTCGGGTTCGAATCTTGTCAGTGTTCTTCAAAAAATTTGTACACTTTTTCTGTAAAAACTCGATTAATTCATTGATTATCAGCTTTAATTAAGCATTTAACGTTTATCTAGTAGTCGCTAAACATCACCATTTAGCATCTTTTGATTAGAGATGAAAATGATGCATAAATAATCGTTTTAATTATCATTGAAATCCTATAACAATAGATTTTTGTATATTAATTGATACCGCATTTGTTTATAAATGCATTATTTCGTAAATATCCAGGTCAAGGGTGAATTAATTGTAAACAATAAGATTCCTACATAAATTACAAAGATATTTGCATTCTTATATAACATATTTATTGGACTTTAAGCCATTTTTAGAGTAAAATTAGGTCAGTAAACGCTAATAAATGGGTACTTGAGTAGATTTGGCAATGTTGTTTATTAGCACAATCACGCACCCATCTCTTCTGATTGTTGACAGTTTGAAAAAACTAAAATCCCCTAGATTTGATTCAATGTCACATTGTTCTTGTATTTTTGAGGTTATATTGGAAACATTTGAATATATTTTGTAGAAAAAGCCGAAATATGGCCAAATATTTAGCCCAATTGATATTAGCTGGTACACAAGTGATAGGACGTGCATTTGCACGTGCTATAAAACAAGAAATTGAAGCGTCCCAACAGGCGGCACAACGTTTAGGCCAAACAAAAACACGTACAGAACGTATGGCAAACAATAAATTAGGTTTAACATTAGATGAAGCTAAACAAATATTAAATATAAATGATGTAAATAATCAAGAACAATTGAATAAACATTATGAACGATTATTTAAAGCAAATGATAAGATAAATGGTGGTTCATTTTATATACAATCGAAAGTTGTACGTGCCAAAGAACGTATCGATTATGAATTGAAGCAAACTGGTGAGAAACAAACGAAAGAAGAACAACAATCTGAGAAAACGTAGCTAGACTTTATTTTGTAATTTAGTAGCTGTACATAAAAACTTTATTAATTAATTGCAAATTTACAAATAAACTATCGTACAACAGTATTGGCTTCTTGTATACGTGCTTCTTTATGTGTACCATCACAAAACGGTCTATGATTCGTTTGTTTACAATTACACACCCAATAATCCTTGGTTTCCTCCACTTTGAACGCTATAGGTCTACAAAAATTAACAATTATTGATAAAATTATGGAAATAACGAAATATTTTACTTTTGTTTAATTCGTAATTGTTGATTACGATGTGTACCATCACAAAACGGTTGTGTATGACTATGTCCACATAAACACCACACGTATTTCTTCCCTTAAACAACGAAATTGTTTAATTTAAAAATTTGCGTAAATAAATTAATTGATAAATAAAATTACCAGCTTCTAGTGTTATTTTAAATGGTTTCTTATCATAGATTATACCATTATCAGATTGTGTATGAGCTGATATATTGGTTTCATTGATATTTTTTGGAATTGTTGATTTTGTTGTAAATCTAACCTAAAAACAAAAATTTCAATTTATTTGAATTAATTGTATTATTAATTGTTTAAATAATACTTGTGATGTATTCCATAATTGTTTATAAGTTGGTAATCTTGTAAATTTTGTAATATTTAACATTTTATTTGGATTATTTGCGAAGAAAAAAATAAAATTGAGGTTATGTAATTTTTGTATATAAAATAGTTGATATCTACAATAATAAGTAAAATTTCATCAAATTGTTGTTAATATCACCAATAAACAAAGACTAATGATAAATTATTAATCTTTTGTTTATTTAAAATTAATTAAATTAATTGAAAAATCAAATTTGAGGTTATATTAATTTTGATGGATGTGGTTCAAGTTACAGAACGCTGCCAGGGGGATTCCACTTTATAGCGCTTTTTGTCTACCTTCATCATAGATTCGATTCAGATGGCGCCACCATCTAAAATAATTACCATAATTCAATCCAGACGGCGCTTCCGTCGAAAATAATTACAATAATTCAATTCAGACGGCGCTTCCATCGAAATTAATTACAATAATTCAATTCAGACGGCGCTTCTATCGCAATAAAATTAAAGATGGCGAGAATGAAAATTGAAAGTTTTTCTAAGTATTTAATAATTTATCAAAAAAAAATGATAAACAATGCTAATATGTCTTAAAATAAAGGTATGTAAAATATGTTATAACAATTTATGAGAATCTCTATCATTATTTCATGGTTTATGTACTAATTTCCACTTCTGTTTTTAGGATTTCAAATCTCAAAATGGCGGAGCATTCTCTGGAGCCGGAAAAAATGAAAATG
>JAZBGY010002255.1:0-12152 GCA_037414755.1 Lydus trimaculatus
TGCTATCAAGTCATTTTTAGACAGAGTACTTCCAATCCTTGTGTTTTGGTTTCGTTTCTCTAAAGAATACGGAAACTGTAGGTTCGCGTGAATCACCCTGTATATGAGAGAGAAAAGTCAGTTCTTTCCAGCAACAACTATGAAAAAAGAAACAGAACAGCATTGGCTCAACATAGATTTATGGACTCACACAGTTTTAACTTCAATGATGTCATGATTTTGGATGTTGACAACTCACATAACAAAAAAAACATCAGTGAAATGTGTTATATAAAGATTAACAATAGTGTTAACTTCAGAGAAGATGTAGGTGGTTTTAGTCAGATATACAACACCTTACTCCAAAAAAAATAATATTTTTAAAAAAAAACGACGGTTTATTGATTAATTATTTTTTCATTCATTTCTATAATAATTGTTTAAGGTAGTTCCAGCGTGGTATACTATAGTCAGAGCATTTACTATTGTAAAAAATTCAAAGCCACTGCACATACTATTAAAAATTTTCAGTTATAGTGATCTGGCAACGTTGTACTGAGTATACATATAAAAAAAAATATGTGTTGTTTATTTCCACTCTTTATTCTACACTACTATAGAGATAACTTTTCGGACAGCGTTGCCGGATCACCGTTTGCCGTGGAAAGAACGTGCTAGAGCTACAAAAAAAAATATTTTAAATTATTATATCTCGCATGCCAAACGGAAAAATTCGGTTTTTTTTTTTAATTTGTTTAAAAAACATTTTTATTTGCTCTCCTATTTTTTCTTAAAATTCCATCGAGAGATTTTTTTTGTAGAATAGACGATAGTTGGGCGGGCAGGAAGTTTTACATACCGACACGTGGCAGACACTTTTCACAGATTCCACCAAAGGCTTTTTCTATAAGCACCTGCAAACCAATACTACCATCTAGACCGTGGTTTCATAATATCCCGCATCGAAAACTCATACGACTTTTTTGTCGATTGTGCGGCGGCCACACATTGTCAATAGAACATAGACATCGAATAGGACTCAGTACTTCTTCGAACTGCGATTGTGGTGAATTGGGAACTAGATAGCAGTCATATTATTCTGGAATGCCCTCAGAATCAGCTCCTACGTGATACATTCTTTTCAAAACATATGACCTACACATCAGTTCACTTTCCCAATAACCTTATTTGATCTCTTTCACAAGGCTAGTAAATAACCACAGATTTTGCAAATATTTTATACATTTATTTCTCAAGCAAACATAGAGCTATGATTGACCGGTATTATAACATTGGTATCCAAATAAATAAACAAATGGAAAAAAAATCTCTGAACTGTTGGCATATGCCAAGTTGATGATAATAATAATAAGAAGAAGAAGAACAAATTGATTGCTAGGTACTTACAAAGAAAATGTTCAACGCTACGCCCGTCTTGTTCAATACATTGATATATTCTCCGCCGGGTTGTCTTGCACTTGTAAAAGCATATTCTCTGGAATTGAGTT
This sequence comes from Lydus trimaculatus, assembly GCA_037414755.1. Lineage (NCBI taxonomy): Eukaryota > Metazoa > Arthropoda > Insecta > Coleoptera > Meloidae > Lydus > Lydus trimaculatus. The sequence continues at coordinate 1,488 of JAZBGY010002255.1, forward strand.
AAACTCCTCTGTAATAGGATCTTCAAGGTCACGAAAACGTCGTGTCCGAGTAGCGTGCATTTTTTTTTTATATAACCCCAAAGTAAGAAATCACACGGGGTTCAATCAGGGAGTCTCGCTGGCCACTGCATTGGTCCACCTCTTCTGATTCATCGTTCACCAAAATTATCACGTAAAAATTGTCGAACTTCATAGATGGAATGTGGTGGGGCACCATTTGCATGAATATCAATTGGTCCTAAATATTCAACGGAATTGTTACGAGAATATCACACAGGTGATCCTGTAAGAACTGTAGATATTTCCTCCCGTCTAATATGCCACGCAAGAAGTTTTTAGTGGCCCAATAGTGCATACTATGCCTATTGACTACGCCGTTTGTATAAAAAGTGACCTCATTCGTAAAAAATATAAATCGAGTATGTGTTGGATCTGCCTCTATACGCTTCCGCATTATTCGACAGAAAGTTATTCTGGATATGCGATCACACGATGACAACTTTTGATGGCAGACGAGTTTATATGGATGTTACCCTAAAGACTTCATTATGCGCCGGGCAGTCGTTCTCAGTATTCCAGTTTGTCTGCTTACTTGCTTCGTGCTGATATTTGGATTTTCTTGTAGAGCTTTTAGAGGCACTTCTATTGTTGCAGCATCACCTGCTATTGGTTCTATGACGCTCTTGTTTTTGCCATTCTACTGAACCCCTCGTGAGAAACCTTTTCAATACAATTTTCACTTTTGTTAAAGTATATTGTACTTCTTAAAGTGTGGCGTAGATGTCCCTTACACCATCCGTAAGCAAGTACTGTTTGTATTTTCTCTTCTCGCGACAACATTGTAATTACTAGGTAACTATCAAACTCGTTTCACGAATAGAAAATTCACAAAATCAAGAAGCGTGTTGATTCGAGTGAGTCTTGTCAACTATTTGCAATAACTGTGATATCAAGGACGACGTTATTAATTTTTCTCTTTGCACGCAGTCGGTATGCAGAAGTTGAAAAATCTCAAGAATTCTTAAGAATTCATATTTCCACAGAAATTTAACCCTCTCGTGCATAATTTTTCAAAAATAAAAAAAAAATTGGGAAAAAAAATAATTTTGACACAATAAGGCACAAGATTTATTTATTGATGAAAATATAGTGAAAAAAATTTATATTAACAATATTTTAAACAAAAACAATAAAGTCCATTCTAGTGGACATCATGCATTTTATTATCTTTTTATTTGGTATGAAAATACTCAAAGCAATCAGGACAGCAAGGCTCATTGCATTTTTTACATATGTATTTTGTTTTTCTATGACATGCAGCTGAATGACATCTTCTAGCATTTTTTATGTCTGTAAGTTTGGGCCAATGACCAAGTCTATCCTTTTGTATTTCATCAGCCGTGTGGTGATTTGGTTTTCTCTTCTTTAATATGGAAGGTGGTGTAACTGATCGTGCTCTTCCTCTTTTATTTGCTTTATGTTTACCTATATTTATTAGTGCCCGACCGACACTGGCTTTAAATTCCAACAGATCCATACTCTTATTTCCAGTTCGTTTGAATAAAATCCACGCGTTAATCATAGCTACGTCTTAAAAATGCATAAAAATGCGTATATACCACCGTTTGTTTCGTCTTCTGAGGGGATACAATGCAAGGAGTTGGTTTAAAAGATCTACTCCTCCCATATTTTAATTCGATAACAGTTTTATTTGATTTGCACCAACGTATTGTTATACTTTGGGGTTCCCTGCCAGCACAGTTTGATGCGATATAAACTGAATTGTTGTCCATCCACTTCGTTATAGTAATGTCACCAGATTCAGTTGAAGCAACACAAGAACTACCTCTCCCTTCCTTCTTTAGTTCTTTATCTGTCTCCAGAATCTTCTCTGCTCCTGCAAGGCGGTTTGAGCACAGAGTCCCTGTTGCAAATATTTGTTTTATTTTTAAATGTTCCAGTAGTCGAACAGAACAAAACAGATTATCAAAGAAAAGTTTATGAGTTTTGTAAGCAATATCGTCACTTGGTCGAATTATTACATCTGCGCAAGCACCAAAATCACTGATTGTATCCCGCCCCCCTCCAGCACTTTGGTAAATTTCAAAGCGATACATATAACCACTTACTCCAGCTCTGACCCAAATTTTCACTCCCCATTTCTTTGGTCTCTTAGGAAGGTATTTTTTGTTGCAATTTATCTAGAAATGGACGAATTTTTCTTAGTTTGTCATTATCATTTACATTTTGTTCCAAGTTATTTGCAAAGTGCAAATATCGAAGAATTAATTCGTATTTGTTTACAGATATAGATTCAGCAATCAAATCCATTCTCAACGCTTCGTCGCTACTCCAATAAAGACGTGTGCGAGGATATCTAATATATGACATGATTAAATTGACTCCCACAAATACATAAAAATTCGTCTCTAGTAAGTCCAAAATTTGTTTTATTGTTTTGATTAGCATAGAAGCATGATTGAAACACTACATCATCCACCAAATCGTCGGTAAATAATGATAAAAAAAAAATCAACTGGATTCTGCTTCTGCACATTTACGACTTCTGTTCCCAAAAATGGTGGTAAAGAACCGGGACCATACATACTGTCCCTTGCCACCCATTTAAATATTTTTTTCCCCTTCTGTACCTTTTGCTTAGCAAACACTTGTGCTAAAGGTATCTTATCCTCACTGTCAAATTGATCTTCATTATCATCTGCTCTATTTTCTACTCCCATAATAAGATGTTCGTTAGCATTCGTATCTTCGTCAACATCAGACTCAAAATCTGATGCATCAGGCAAATCAAAACTGATATCACAGTTTTCAACACCATTTTCAATCAATTCATAATCACCAGGCTCAATATTACTTGGTATGTCAAATGAAACAATCTGAGAAACAAATGTACAACTTTAAGTTAGAAACGCATGATGTCCACTATGGTGGACAGATATATTTTGTAAGTTTTCTTTGACATAGTTATAAAATTAACTTTTTTGAAATATTACATTATGTTATATTAGGTTTGCTTGTAATTTCAGTCTATGTGTTATTGAATAATAGCTTGCTCACTTTAAATGAACAAAGTTTATTATTAATACTAATTATAATGAAATATTTCGATGATGATGGTAATGGAATGAAATAATTAGGAGTGGACTTTATCCATTATTAAGGGAGAGATCTCAAAAAATTTTCGAGTATCCTCCTCCGGGGGTCGAACCCGGGCCTCCTCTGCTCTCGTGGCTTGAGGTGTGCGAAGACCTCTACACATTCGAAATCTCTCCATTTTATTTATTATTACTAGCCCGTACAACGGGCGAAAGTGGAGGAGGTCCGGGTTCGACCCTCAGAGGAGGATAGTCAAAAATTTTTCGAGATCTCTCCTTTAATGATGGATAAAGTCCACTCCTAATTATTTTATTAATACTAATATTATAAACAAATGAACAAAAGAAAAAACCATGAAGGATTATTATTATATAACGACGTAATTCTTAGTTCGCAATAAAATCTATTTAACACTGGACATGCCCTAGCCTTAAACTACAACTCAGTTTAGGCTGGCGCTCAATTTAAATTGATCTCCCAACAGGTTTCATTACAATTTTATGATTTTTGAGTACTTGGCCAACTCTTGAGTTGGCCTATCGTCTTTTTCTTACAATTGTAGGGTGTTTCTTTTCCACTAATAAAATTGTAACATAAAAATTAATAATATATTGAATTTAATTGAAAATACTCAATATAAAACATAAGTCACATAAGTCTTTCACGACACATAAAAACAACTCTCTGATCACACATCAGAATTTTCCATAGAAATACTGCATATTAATAAAATTTAATGGGTGTAAAATATTTGTCATGGAATATATGATGTAAAGTACTTTTTTGAGGGGACTTATTTCTTAAGGGTGAACTACCCTCTTGTTGATTTTTTTTCAGCACTTAAAAAAGAGATATTTCAGTTACTAGTAAGTTCGTAGATACTTGAATGATAGTCAATTTTTGTTTTGTCTGAAGACGTACTTATTGTGATTAATCTTAAGATGCGCATAGGTCTCAATATTAAATCGGACATAGAGGTGTATAAACTATATGTCAAAAAACGTTTGGAAAACTCTTTCTCTATTTTAGAGTAAGACAGAAACAACATCAAAGCTTACAAATGAATTAGTTTTACAATATGATCAACTATGAAATTTTTATTTTTATTTTATATAAGTACATAATGGGTTAAAAGATAAATCAATCTGATCATTCAATAATTTGTATTTTTGTTTTTTATGTTTATAAATTTCGAAAAATTCTAGTATCGAAAGTCTTCTACCTTTATCACATCTATGCAACAATTTAATATTATCTTTATTTTTACTTATGATTATGCTCGATTAAATGTTGGTTAAATTTAGATCTATTACAATTTCTATGTTTCATTATTCTAGTTTTTAATTTTCTACCTGATTCTCCTATATAAATCGCATCACAATCATCACATTTTAGTTTGTATACACCATTATTATCCAAATCATCATCATTATCAATTGCATTAAATAGTATATTACTAATTCTATTTTTTGTTTCAAAAGCCATTTTTATATTAAATTTTGAAAGGAGTGCGGTTATTTTATTAGCATATTTATTAAATTTGAAAAGTTTATATATGTATTTATCATCATTATTGGTGTTATTCATATTGTTATCAATCATATTATCTTTATTATCAATATTGAGTGTGTCGAGTTGTATTCTTATTTTGTGGTAAAGTTATTTAATAAAATCAAGGGGGAAATTATTTATTAATGCTAATTTATAGATATTAATTAATTCGATATTATAGTTTTCTTTTGAAAGTGGTGTTTTTATGAGTCTTCTAAACAAATAATGAAAAGCTGATTTTTTGTGTGACATATGATGATTTGAATTGAAGGGTATTAAGGCACTGCAGGTTGTTGGTTTGCGAAATATATTGAATTCTAATTTTTTAATTATTTTGTTATTAATTATTGTCAAATCAAGGAAATTTATTTTGTTGTTATTTTCAATTTCTATTGTGAATTTGAGATTATTATGTATATTATTTATATAATTAGTCAAATTATTAAGATCATTTGGATTTGTATTATCAAATAAAACGAAAATGTCATCCATATATCTAGACCAATGTATTATTTTATTAAAATAAGGGTTTTTGTTATTTAAAATGAAATTTTTTTCTAGATGAACTAGATAGATATTAGCAATAAGGCCAGAGGCAGCTATACCCATAGGTAGACCTTCATTAATTTTATAAATCTGTTCATTGAATTGGCAATAATTATTTAAGGTGATAATATCGAAAATTTTTATCAAGTCAGAAGTTATATTATCATTTGTTTTTGTTTTTATGAAGTTAGTCAAAATTTCTCGAACATAATCTAATGGCACATTAGAATATAAATTAGTTACATCATATGAAATCGTTATTATTTTTGAGTTATCAAGATTCATGTTCTTTATATTATTAATGAAATCAATAGAATTTTTTACACTATATTCTAGTTTATAGTTGAAAGAGTTAAATATTTTTATGAAGACTTTTGATAAATTTTTTGTGGGTGCATTTTTAAAAGTTGTTATAGGTCTGATTGATTTATCTTGTTTATGTAATTTTATTAAGGAATATAATTTGGGAATTTTTGGATTCATTGGAATTAATTTTGTTGTTCTTATATTAAATGATTCAAGAGTTTGATGTATTGATTTAATAACTGTTTTGATATCTTTTATTATACTATTAATAGGGTTTTTGTTTAATTTCAAATAGTTGTTATTCTAAAAAAAAAATTAAGGTCTTATCAATATATAACGATCTAGGTAATATAACAACTCCTGCATTTTTATCAGCTTTAGTGTATGTTGCATCATGTTGTTTAAGTTTGTTTTTTATGTTATTTTAATGATTTTATTATTATTATTAATATCAGATATTTTTGATTTATTATAAAATGTTAATTTATCATTTTTTTCTAGATTTTTTAATAATTTTATGGATTCATTTCGAATTTCGATTTCATTTTCGTGACCCATAATAGCTACATCTATATCGATAGCTAAATCTAAAATAATAGATTGGTATTATTATATTGGGCAAATTTATGACTATTATGTAGTAATTTTAATTCTTCTTCATTGAAAATACTGTTTTCTATTTTGCGTCTATTGTGCTGTACCCGACAATAACGGTGTATGATAATTAGCCTATCCGATACCTAGGTAAAATAGGTACATAAAGACGCCAGGTACCTCAGTGATTAATGGCCGGTTTCTGAAAGTATATATATCGATTCAATAAAGTTATAGATTCCATAAACTGCAGAAATGGTTTCTGAAAGCGTCAGTAGTAGATATAGATTCAACAAACGTTCTATAACTTATAGTAGCTACAAGGGTGCGATATGTTATGTGGTCCATGCGCAGTAAGGTCTTATTTGGACTCGGGAATTGTGTTTGCCTGTATAACAACTGTCATTGTTTCTTCCTATAGATGATGAAATTCCAAGTCACTATCTTCTTCTCAACTATAACCCCGACAGTCTGTTTATTTCCATGTATATTTAAACAACTTTCTTCTATTATGTCAAACAGTAATGGTTTTACAAAGGCGTACAATTATCTTGGAAGTTTTTTTTTTGGAGTCAAACTATCTCCCATCTTTCCCCCAACGGTTGTTATTAAGACTACTGATGATTTAAAAAACTTTAATTACATTCTAGGGGCTTTTTCTTAGAAAATTTTCGTTGTATCTTATATTCAAATTATATTCGGACCTGAAAATTCTCATCTCGGTTCTCCGAGGTGACACGAACAAGAACAAAATGTGCCAAAAGTGTACTCGCCATCTATTGGTATCTTATGGTACCGGCTTATCGAATACATACTTATCGATCCAATAACTTGTTGAACGATTGTTTTCAGAAACCGACTTGTACTTTATCGATTCTATAACTTAATAGAACCAACAGCTGTTGAATCCATAAGAATATTTTCTAGAAACCGGGAATAAGTCCTCTAGACGGAATTCGAGTCATGGATTATATCAATAAAAATTTTCTCGACCGGAATTCGTGTCCAGATTATTATTAAAGATTAAGTTAGACCGGAATTCGAGTGCGTCCTTTGATTTCAGTTATAATTTTAAACTTGTGAACGATTAAAGATAAGAATTTTAATCGAACCGTCTTGTAACAATTTTTTTCAATAAATAAAGACATTGAATGTCCAAGAAAGTGTTTTATTTCATTAAAGATTCACTTATTTCTCTACTACACCTGTTAATATCACCATCCAGCACCACTATATTGTCAATGTTAAAATCAAAGTTATGTGAGTAATCAAAATGGTGTTGTACTAATACAGTGTTCTCTTTTTTCATCAATTTAGTGATGTTGCAGTTGTATCTGTGTTGTTTAATACAATTTTTTAATAATTATGACGTATGGCCAACATATCATTTATGACAATTTAAACAGTTGATTTTGTCAGACTACATTGGACAGATCACCCTTATCAGAGTTGGTTTCAATTCTTGAATATGAATCACCCACTTTCTTTGTGTTGTAGAACATCAATCTGTGTTCTATATAACCACTATTCACTCTGTTGAATAATGTAGAAAAATCACTTTTCCTTTATTTGGATTATTGGCATTGTTATGATTATTATTAGGTTGGCTTAACTCTGTTTTGGTTTTCTCTGTCAATTTGTTAAATATTAGTTCTTCTAAAAGGAAACATGACTGGATGCTAGTGTTCTATAGATAAAATTTTTTGCAATGGCTAATTTTTGTGTGCTGAAAAATAATTAATCAATCTGTGTAGAGTTTACTTTCTTTTCTGATAATCCTAATATCCAGGAACGCAATACCATTATCCAGTTCAGTTTCCATCGTGAATTTTATTCGTGGGGGAAACTATATTGTTTAGCGGCACATACTTGTGTTTTTTTGTGTAACAAATATCTGATGATTTTTTACTGAATTCTTATTGCTGATCAACAACTACAATACTTGTTTTTCGTATTTACCGAGGATGGGAGAAGTGTTAAGACTCGACCAAATAACTAGTATTAAAGTATGTATTGACCATTTCTAAAAATGAAGATTTGTCTGTATAGCATTTAATAAAGTGCCATTTTTTCTTTATGATATTAAGGAATAACTCCTTCGTTATAGAAGGAAACAACGAAACAACGTCTAGGGAAACAAGCTGATAGTCTTGAGGAACGGTTATTTCATTCACTAGTTCAACCATTTCTAGTGAGTTTCTAATGTTGTATTTAAAAGTTGATATGACAGGTGATAAAATGTCATTTATGAATTTTGATAATTTATAACTTGGTGCTCCCATGTTACTAACTATGTTAAGTTTAGGTGTTGAATTATATTGTTTCAAGTTTTTAAGTTCATGCCAGGTGATGGATTCCGATTTAAATAATTTATCAAAGAACTTGTTGATTTTTGTTACAAATCTTCTAATGGGATATTTCTCTGTACAGAATAACAGTTCCGTTTCCCTTGTCTGATTTTGTTACTATAATGTCGTTATGTTCTTCAAAGAATTTCTTTGTGTAAGCAAAATCTGTGTTGAATCTTGATATTTTGAAACTTGTATTCATGAAATTGGTGACAATGTTAACTCTTGGTTTCTCAATATATTTTTTAGTCATTGTCATTATCTGTTATCCTGTTAATGTAGGATTCTAAATCTTTCATAACTTCAATAACGGGAAGTTCATTGTTATTCAATGAAAGTCCAACATTTGCTGATAATTTAAGGATACATACAATTCTGTTTGGTAAATTAATGTTGGTGTAGTTGAACAATCCCTTAATTTCACAATATTGTTATTATTGAAGGATTAGTTTACAAATAAATAAATAGTTAGGTAAAAACACTTCCTTGCTTTATTTACGAAATTATAAGATAGATGGTTGTTCTATTTTCGATGCACACTTGTCAACGGTTGGTCTTCAACTTCTCTGCAGCCGGCTTCCCCCACATAGGGGTAGGCGCAGGACCGCATCAACATATTAATCAGAGTGAGAACCACCAAACATAACAAAACGAAAAATGAAAATTTCCCAAACATACCGCCCGCCTTGAATGGCACAGCCTTCAATGTATCATTTGAGAAATTGTACAAGATCATCAATTTGAACAAAAACAAAAACGTTTTCACATTTCTTAAAAACAGTAAACAAATATCAACAAATAACAAAGAAACAACTTCCTCACAAAGGTAGAGGACAAAGTTTAGTAAACGATCTTTTTAAAACACCACTGATCGTTTTGACACTGGCCACACGATTGACCCGGTCTTTTCCGGGATGGAGCTGTACCACCCTACCCAGTTGCCACCTTAATGGAAGCGTATTGTCACTTTTCACAAGCACCAAAGAGTTTAATTTCAAGTCGGACGACTGATGCTTCCACTTACTTCGCTGTTGCAGTTCACTGACGTACTCTTGACTCCATCTTTTCCAAAAGTGCTGAGACAGTTGCTGGATGAATTCGAAGCGTGCCAGTCGGGATGATGGCAGTGATGAAACATCGGTATCCGGCGTTGATGTCATAGTTCTTCCAATAAGGAAATGACTCGGCGTAAGAGGTTCTAGGTCGAGAGACTCAGAGGAAAGAAAGGGCGGGAGTTTAACATTGACTCAATTTGCGTAAGCAACGTACAAAGCTCTTCAAAAGTTAAAATTGAGTTCCCAATAACACGCCTTAAGTGATACTTTGAGGATTTCACCCCAGCTTCCCAAAACCTCCGAAATGTAGAGAATGACCCGGAATAAAGTGCCAATGCATTTCGTTTTCTGCTGCAAATTCTGTGATGTTATCAACATTCAGCGCACCACATAACTCCAATCTTGGAATAGATAGATACTTTAGAGGAGCTACCTTACCCTTTGAAGTAAGCAAATTACAAAATATATCACCGTCAGCATTGACTGAGCACATGTAGACGCAAGCGCCATAACCTTTCATGGAAGCGTCTGAAAAAGCATGTAAAGTAACTGAAGTTGGATTTTCACAAATAACCCTACGGGAAAAACGTATTTGGTTCAGATCCGGAAGAGCGGATCTTAGCAAAGGAGGTATGGGATCATCCCATGACATTTTCTCTAGCCAAAGTGCTTGTAATATGAATTTGGCTTTCATAATGCAAGGAGAGAGCAATCCAAGGGGATCAAATAAAAGAGAGATATCGGACAGTACCGTCCTCTTTGTCAAAGTATTTGAGAGTACCTTAGATACCAAAAAAAGCAATTCATCTGAATTATTAGACCATAAAAGTCCTAAAGTTTTTGAACTCGATCCAAAATCGTAAAGATGAGGGTGGAGATTGGAGCTTTCAACACGTTCCAGAACTCGGGCATCATTGGATAGCCACTTTCGCAATGGAAAGCAACTAGAAGAAAGAGTTTTGTCTAAGAGTTCACATAACTCTTGGGCAAGTTTCAAAGAATTAGAGCCGCTCAGGCAATCATCAACGTAAAAATCACGTTCGATAATTCTAGAAAGTTCAGGATTAGATGATTTACATTCGAGTGCCACCTCCAAAAGACAACGAGTAGCTAGGAAACTAGCTGAAGCAGTTCCGTATGTCACAGTA
>JAZBGY010002256.1:0-12121 GCA_037414755.1 Lydus trimaculatus
TGTAGATCGGTTTAGATCGTTGTTTTAAATTGAATCAATTATGTAGAGGACGTGGTTTTGAAACTTTTACTAGTAATTGTTTAAATCTACCATTAAACGATTGTATTGCAGATGGTGTTTTAAGTATTGCTGTTATACATCATTTAGCAAATGATCAGCGTCGTTTACAAGCATTGAAAGAAATCGTACGAATTCTACGTAATGATGGTAGCGCTTTGATTTATGTTAGGGCAAAAAATCAAATAAAAAACATGACGAAATTCGAATTGCTGATGATATTCTATTACCGGTACATAATAATCGAACGAATTCCAATCATAATATGTTAGTACATTGGAAATTGAAAAATCGCGTAGAAAAGGAAACGTTTCTCCGATTCTACCATGTATTTCAACAAAACGAATCGGAGGATTTGTGTAAGAGGATTGATGGTATTGAAATTATATCCAGTTATTATGATCAAGGCAATTATTGTGTAATTCTTAAAAAACAATAATATTCCATGTAGAGTATGTTTTTCTCTTTTTTTAATTGTTGTCAGTATAATTGCGTAAAACTTTCAATAACGGTTCATAGACAAGTCTAGCTGCATCTTTACCAAACAGATAATCGACATGATTGAAATGGTCTAAAGGTACTTGATAGGTTCCAGTATTTCGTGTTAAATTGCGCGCTAATCTCATAACGTCCTGTAAAATTGTTTGATAAGAGTTTTTCTAAAAACAAAACAAAAATACTCACAATAGGGCTTGAAAGCCAATCGTTGAGAGCGTACATCAAATATGTCGGTACTTTAATATTTTCTAATTTGTATGTTGGTGGTGTTAACGTACCATATTTGATTTTATTACCATTAGGACCATAATCATATTGTTGGAAATTACCAGAATATTTGATTTCTTGAGCGTAATGTATTAGAGTTTTTGATGATGTACCAGCTGGATCATGACTTAAAACAACCGGTAGAAGATTCTATATTTGCAACAAAATAAATCATCTTTGTTATAAAAATGTAAATGAATTAATTGAAGATGAAAACTATCCTACATTAGAGAAATTTCGGAAAATGTTAGTTGAGGTGTACGAAGAACTGCACCACAGCGGCGTCTACTTATCATCCGAAATTCCTCTTTTGTTATTTTTAAAAAATAATGGTAAACTTGCCTGATTGAATTCCTCTTTATCAAAGCCGCAAATTATAAAAATAATATTCTCACAGATCTTCTTATCAATTCGTAATAATTCACAATCATAGGCTAAGAATTTTATTATTTTACTACTCGGTAAAAATTGGTTTATACCTAAATGTTTGATTATCCACTAAAATTATGGTTTTTCTGTTATTTGTTTAAACAATAAAGTAAAAAAAAAAAAATACTTCAATATCATTAACAAATGGTGATAAATATCGTATAGGTGATCGTATATGTGTCATATAAGCAACTGGTGCTAATGCTGTCATGAATCGTACATTTTTTGCTGCTTGTGGTCGTTGTGAAGCAAATACGAAAAACATGGTTGTACCCATTGAATGTCCAACATATAAAATTTTACCATATTGATTTGTTTTATTACTAACATAATATAGAGCAGCTGTTAAATCATAAATACCCATTTCATGCCATGTAAAATTCCAATATTGTCCACTATCAATTGGATAGTAAATATGACCTTTTGAATATGTATTACCACGACTATTACCCAACCAAACATCATAACCAGCATCGGCTAAAATAAAACCTAAAGATTCATTTGCAGCAGCTACCCAATCAGAACTGCTTGATAATAATCCATGTTGTAGGAATATAGGTTGACCACCAGATTCACCAGTTTTTGAACCAGGTATTCGATGTAAACTCAATAGATAACCGTCTTCTGTAACGATTGTGTGTGTTTCAGCTGGATAACCATGACGACGTATTATTTGGGGCTAATTATTCAAAGAAATTAGATAGTGATAATAGAAAACAAATAACAACTTACTGTATTTAAATCAATATCCGGATTGTATTTACAAAGTACAGTTGGTTTTATTGATTTCTCAATAACATTATTACAACGATTAAAACTAGTTTCGTCACATAATATCGGATAAATTAAATAAAACAATACAAATTGATAATACGACATTGCTCTTCACGCTTTAATTGAATTTTAAGATTGACTTTATAATATAACGTCGCTGTTATCGCTTCTTGTTTACATCATTTATTTTTCGATAGATAGGAGGATAACATTTATGACTGGATTCTGGCTTGAACAGTGTGACTCATTATTATATTCATAGGTTTTGCTTTTTTTCTCATATAATTATTATATGTTAGCCTTGATTTTATTTTCCGTCTGGTCATAGGTTCAATGTCCAGAAATAATTTTGTTTATTGTTGCATTTTTCATAATTAAAATTCTGGAAAGAACCAAACTTCTACAGTTAGATAAACTATAACATACCATGTAGTATTGATACGCCACTGGATATATACACTGTGTCTCACAATCAGCGAAAACTACCTTGTTTCTTCTCTGTCTATAGTTATTTGTAGTATCCAACTTTTAATGCATTTAATACTTTCTCTTAAAACACCTCAATACCTGTTTATAATTTCTGTGTTTATAAATACGGCAAATCGGACGCAAACAGATGATTTTCCGGCGTGTTGCATAAACGTTGCTAGGTAACCAGCAATGACCATATCGGAACCTGTTTGCTATTGGTATTGCTATCTAATAGCGACGATAAATTAAGAAATAACAACATTAGACCAATATAAAGTATATTTGGTTGAAATTCTATTTAATAATCTAAATATGGACAAATTTTGATGACCCAATATTTAATTATTAATCCACAATTTAATCAATAATTATAGAATTCTTTTTAAAGTTAAAGAAAAATAACAACAGATGGCAGTATAAACCAATAATAGAATTTTGTATTGTTATACATGATTTTTGGAACAAATATGGCGGCTACCAATCAAAATATTTAAAAGAACCAAATAAAACGAGATAACAACATCATGCATCTTGCTTGATCATTATTGTGATTGGTTACAAAACAAAGACACCTGTTTTTCTTTGTTGTTGTTTTTTAAAGTGGACTAAATATGGCAAATCATTGTTATTGTTTAAATAATAATGGATCGTAGTAAAAAATAAGGCCACCTACACACTACCAAAAATTGTCATGAATGTCATAACTGATAGAGATTTAGTGTTGTTATTGTTATCGAAGTGATAAGTCATATGTTTATGAATTTCAGTATAGAACTTTACTAATTACAGGTAATTATAACTATCTTAATTAATTAACAATATTTTTTTGTGGTAAAACAATTTCCTGTTAATCGCGACATTCCTAGGTGTGATCGATACCCAACACAAAAGGCAACAATCTTGAATCCCCCACTATCGGTGCATAATTGAAAAAAATAACAACAACAACCCAATAAAAAAGATGAGTTAACTCTTTATTATTGTTGGTCACGACTTTCATAATGTGCACAATTCTTAAAAGTGTCTGGAACCGGTCCCCACAATCAAGGCTATAAATTGCTATATTATTATTATTATTATTATTAAATAATAAATCAACAAATCGAAGAAAAAACAGTAAAAACCTGTTTCTATGAACTTGATTTACCGCATCGCACATAGATTGTTGATAATGAAATATTGAATGCAATTTAGTGAAAATTGGAAAGTAGTAGCCGGCAATTACTAATTTCCGTTTAATTCATTTATTTGTTATTTTCATTGATAATTGTAGCATTCCTAGTAAAAATATCATATCCTGTTTATAAATTTTAAACAAAAAAAGAATCACATTGCTATTGGAATTCGATTCAAATATTTCTAATATTCCATCAATTAATCGATAGATGTCACTAATATCACAGTATCAATCAATCTCAACTAATGGACATACGTTTCTAATATCATAGCCTTCTTTTACAATTTTTTTTTTGTCGTTGTTTTTGAAAAATATCCCCACTTTTGTTGTTAATTTTTCTAACTGTATTCAAATTGTTGTTATAGACCGGTTCTTCTCATTATTTTATTACACAAAATGTATTTTTGTAGCATTACATCATGCCGATGTAGACTATATTTTCAAATTCTTTTGCCTCATTATTATTATTATTATTATTATGATTGTTGTATTTCAATTGTTAAATATTCATTTTAGTTAACAAGAAAATTGTTGTTTTACAAATAGGATACAGAGTGGAAATGTGTATGTTGTAATTAACTTTCTTTTAATAAATAATAATTATTTAAATAATAAATAAATAAATATAGGCTTGTTTTTAACAAGAAAATTATTATCTATTTATTTAAACAGTTAGATTAAAATATTAAGCATGGAGTATTTTAAGAAAAATCGATATTTTCGCTGATTTTTCTGACTTTTCTATAATTTGTTGTTTTCAAGGATATTTATTTATATTATCAATATTATCATGGGAATTCATAATTGGCGTCTATTCAAATATTATAAATTATATTTTATAACAATAACAACAACAACAAAAAAAAATAATCAAAGATCCACTACTGCTGGTATGTCCCAGTTAGAGAACTGACGGTACCTGGTACTGGTAGAACCCAACATAACATTTATCAAACAAATACAATTAGTGAAAGGCTTTTAAAACTTGACAATGTTAGCATGCAAATACTTATTAACATAAAAGAACCAACAACAACAATAAATAACAAAAGAAATTGTTGCTTTAATTTCCATTTTTATTTCTCACGAATTACGAATTAAACGTATGTCTGTGTTAAATTCATACCAATAATTCGAGAAATAGAAAATTATATACGGGACAAAAAGAAAGTTGTAATCATAGTTTACTCTATATTTTAATTATTAAAATAATATAAAAATGCAGACAAAGTATGCTTCATCTATTCGTATTGTAACGACTTGACTTTCACATAATAAAAGCGACAATACAATAATAATCCACATTATAGAGTCGAGTCGTTTGCACCTAATAGACGAACTGTAATACAAAATTTCCCGAATCGTTCTATTATATAAGAATTTGTTTTTGTTGTAGATCAACTCTACCCCCAATTAAAAACGTTCTGCTATTTCTCCAAGTTCATTCTCCCCTATTGCCCTACAATAGTTCGTGTGTTGTTGTGTTGTTGCAGGAATATCTCCAGCAAAAGAGACGCCCTCCCCACTGTTGCTTAGCAACGTTTCCATTTCTCATCTATAGCAGAGTATCATTCCTGCTAACATTACTGTGAGTAGCAGTCGTGTAAATAGCGAGAAAGTTCGCGTCTTTATAATCGTCGATTTGTTGTTGTTTTTCTTTTTTATTGTTATAATTAACGGTGATAAGTTGATCTTACCTGTATCATCCGAATCGACAGTTTAAGGTATTTATAATTAACGAGATTCAATTTGGAGTTTAATGTTTGTTAAGACTATGATTTGAATTAATAAATAATTTATTATTGTTATTGTTTATTGTATGTACGTATCTATGTGTTTTATTATTTATTACAACAACCTACATGTGAATATTTAACAAATTTTGTTATCCTTCTTCTTATACGGTCAATAAACTTCTCACATATGTAGATATACAATACATTATCGGAAAGATGGTAGTTGTAGATATTCAGGAAATTGTTAATAATAAGATAATATTGTTGTTAACATCCCAACAATACTAACAGGATATGTTAGATTTTGTTGTTTTTTTTTTTCAATTATTATCATTCCGTGTACTGTATAGTATACAGTGAAGGTCAAAGTTTATATTAACATAAATAATTTCATAGAGTTCAAGACATTTTAGGAATTTTTTCTTGTCTCGTATATTTTTGAATTTAATTAATTAATTAGAAACTCGAAAATTTGAAAAGATCCAAATAAAGATAGAGATAGATAGAAATAGAGAAAGAGAGAGAGGAAGTCGTAATTAGAATGATTAAAATTTGTTGGAAAAACAATGATTGATGCATAAAATTTCTTAGAATTTCTGATGTGATTCTAACATTTTTTATAATTCAACAAAAACAATAACAATAATAGTAATTGTAGTTCTGTAATTGTTTATAAATGGTAGAACAATAATTGTTTTGTGAAATATACTCCATTTATAGAGAAATATTGTAATAATTTATGTGTGTAACAAAGGAACACTATTGATTTCCTTTTAAATGATTTCAACTAATTGGAATAGTCAGCTGTTTGTAGTAACCGCTACGTTTACATGGATGGGGTCTTTATTTGGACACAAATAAATGTGCAATCGCCTCTAATTTGGGAAAATCCTCTTTTTTTTTGTTCTGTTTTTAATAATGAGTCGCGCAATTTCAAGTGTAGTGGCTATCCTACATAATTGGGCCACCCCTTTAACCTAAAGAGTTAAGTCGATAGACCTTTGCTGTGGAAACACAATAGGTTTTTGGCCACCCCCTGTACGCCACAACACTAGCACAGCA
Source organism: Lydus trimaculatus (assembly GCA_037414755.1). Lineage (NCBI taxonomy): Eukaryota > Metazoa > Arthropoda > Insecta > Coleoptera > Meloidae > Lydus > Lydus trimaculatus. The sequence continues at coordinate 6,472 of JAZBGY010002256.1, forward strand.
GATAGGATCACTCATTAATCGGAATAGTAGAGACGACACAATTTTCATTACAAATTGTCTCTAATTGGGAAAAACCTCTTTTTTGTTTTTGTTTGTGATAATGAGTCGCGCAGTGGAAGGTTTCGATAATTTTAGTTCAATTTCAAGTACACAACGAAGTCGGCCGACCCTTTAACCTAAAGGGTTAAGTAAGTACACAGTACACGTTTTCTATGGAGACCACAATAGGCTATTTGGCCGCCCCTTATACGCCACAACACTAGCACACATAGTTGGCTGTTTGTAGTAAGAGGTACGTTTACATGGGGTCTATTTGATCATAATTTGCATTACAAATAAATGTACAATTGTCTCTAATTGTGGAAAATCTTTTTTTTTTTTTGTTTTATTTCTGATAATAAATCGTGCACTAAATAGGAGGCTTAGATAATTTTAACCAAATTTCAAGTGCAGTAACGATCCAAGATAATTGGGCCACAGCGAAATCAGCCGCCCCTTTAACCTAAAGAGTTAAATCGATAGACCTTTGCTGTGGCAACTACAATAGGCTATTTGGCCACCCTCTGTGTGCCACAACACTAGCACAGTAGATAGGATCATCCACTAATCGGAATAGTGGACGACACATTATTAACTATTTGTAGTAAGAGTTACGGTTGGCTGGGGGGGGGTCTTTATTTGGACACAATTTGAAATACAAATAAATGTGCAATTTGGAAAATGGGAAAATGAGTTGCGCAGTAGGAGATTTCGCTAATTTTAATTAAATTTCAAGTGCAGGAACGATCCAAGATAATTGGGCTACAGCGAAATCGACCGCCTCTTAATTAATCCAAAGAGTTAAGTCGATAGAGCTATTCTTTATAAATTACGATAGACTGTATGCCACAACACTAGCACAGTAGATAGGATTGTCCACTAATCGGAATAGTGGACGACACATTGTTAACAGTTTGTAGTAAGAGGTACATTTTACATGGGGTCTTTATTTGGACACAATTTGCGTTACAAATAAATGTACGATTGTCTCCAATTGCGAAAAATCCTCTTATTTTTGTTTTGTTTTCGATAACGAGTCGCGCAGTTAGGAGGTTTAGTTGATTTTAGTTCAATCGGCCGCCCCTTTAACCCAAAGAGTTAAGTCGATACACCTTTCCTTTAGACATTACAGTAGGCTTGTTCAAAATGACACAGAAACGGGTCACTAACTCCATGATTTTCTCAATTTTTTTTTTTTATAGGTATGAATTGAAAGTTTTTACTAAACGTGCAATAATTACTTATTATGAAAGAAACGGATATTGAAATACCGGTGAGCCCTAAAAAACAATCATCATCATCACCAATTAGTAAAGGTTTATTAATGGTACCAAAAACAGCAGGTAGTATCCATCTTGGTAGTAATGCAACATTACAAAAACATCGTCGTGTTGGATCAACTGGTACAACTGGTGATGAATCTGGTACAACAGATGAAGATGATAATTTAAATGATGAAATTGATTCATCAATCAAATTATATAATAATAATAATCATGATGGTAGTAATTTTGGTTCATTTTCTGATATTGCTACAATTACTGATAAGATAAGAACATCACCACCACTACCACCACCATCATCACCCTCAACAACTATAAATAATGGCAAAACAACAAAAATCCATCGAAATAGTTCAGATAGTTCGTTTTATAGTGATTTAGGTTTAGATAAATTAGAAAATGGTGATGATGATGATATTGTTGATGATTGGGCTAGATCGGTTGTTGAAGCAAAAGAACAAACATTTGCCCGTTTACAAAATGAATTACATGATGCACATGAAGAATTAAAATTAAAAGATGAAGAAGTAAATCGATTAACTAGGATACGACAAGATGTTGAAGCTGAATTGGAAGATTTAACTGCCAGCTTATTTCAGGTAAAACTTTCACCTGTTAATATTATTATTATTATTATTTGTAATTAAATGAGGTGAAGTAAAGCAAAAAAAAAAATGACCGTGAAAGTGTGTGATCTAATTTAATCAATCAAAATATTTTAGAAATTCTCCATCGTATAATTGAACTCGTCACGTTTTTCTTTACTTTTTTTTTCGATTAAAAGTACGTATAGTAACGCGATTTTAATTTAAATCTATCTCAATATGAGGATAACCTTGGAATTCTAGTTGCCGATAATGTTTGATTAATTGGAAAATTGATTAAAAATTTAACAGTAATAAACAAGAGAGGTGTTCGATTTCATTAAACTTTTTCCTTTAATTTGTTACTCAAAAAATTTAAGCGGAAATGACAAAATTTTCTAATTTAATGTCCGTAAAATGCCTGTAATTTCATTTCACAACATTCTATCCTTGACATATTATTATTATTATTAAACACAAAGTAAAATCGATTCCAACCGCTATACATATTTGATGACTTAAATTAGATTAATTGATTGAATTGAAACCTTTAAGGGCAATTTGTGATTCTGTAGGTGGTCGCGTAGTGTGAGTAAGTTGTTCTCAAAATAAACTATCCTTGAGACAAATTTCAATAATTTCCACTTTACACGTTAATACAACAAAATCGATTAACACATTTATAGTTTGTTTAGAATACCAACTGTAATGGAAAACACGTGGCGATAACTCGTGATATTTCTAATGTATTTACCAGAAAAATTATAAAAATAACATTTATATTTTCCACGTTTTCCCAAACAATGCCAACAAATATAAACAACTGTATAGAAAAGTCTAACTACCGGCAACCGGAATCGAACCCTCAACTCCACAATATGTGTTTCCACAAACACTTACAATAATTGTGATTTTTAGGAGGCCCACAATATGGTGCGTGAAGCCAATGAGAAACAAGCCGCCTCCGAGAAGGCACTTAAAGAAAGCCAAATGAAAGTTGATGTTCTAACAGCTGAAGTGGCAGCTTTGAAAACATTAGTTTTAACATCAACACCAAGTCGACCGAATCCACATCTACATCCACAAATCGATACGAAAAATACACGTAATAATAATAATAATAATAGTGATGATAATGGTAATAATACTGGTAGTGGTGGTAGTTTAAAGAAACATCGTCGTTCACCATCACATTTTAATTTGAAATATGGTCGTGAAAATTCACCACCTGAATCACCAATTAAAGAAATCTATCATATACCATGCGATATTGATACAAAAGATAATTTAGAAGTTGATCCAGATTTACATAGAGAATTTTTAAATTGGCGTAAACAACCATGTTTAGATAAAAATGGTCCATTTATAAAAAGGATCTATGATGAAGATATTAATTTATGTTTAAATTTTAATTGTAAAGAATTGTCAAATAATGTATGTTATGCTGTTGAAAATGGTATAATATTAATTGAAGCTGTTGGTGATCGTACAAAAGCTATGTTTCCTAAGTAAATCAATCATATTTCGGTTTTAATTTGTTATTATTTATTATTATTATTATTATTGTAGAAAATGCGCATTATTAGAAGTGCCAAGATTGTGTTTTTATCGAATGAATATTGGCGAACCGGATGTTTGGTACAGCATCTCACAAATATGCCGAAATCGGGTAAGCTAGTTTCAGATGATTTTTATTAATCCGTCCCTGGTTATGTGTAAATTTTTGAAAAACAAATTCTAATCGCAACGTGATAATATGGATTTCCACGTGTAATTGTTGTAATCACGTCATAACAATATTATCACGTAGGACGACACATGTTTTCGAATGATAAAGACCGGAAAATATGCATATTTCAATATTGTAGATCGGCAACTTGCAATACATGAAATTAAAAAGGCGCGCCATTTTCTGACGTCACAGTCGAAGTTAACCAATCAAAAACGTTGTGTTTGGTGTATTACTGGTTGTCTATCGATTGGGTTGAAAATTGTGAATTCTTAAAAATGCATTTCCTCTAAAAAAATAAATAAACACATTAACAATTGCAGTAATAAATAAGCAATAAAATAAGCAACTGACCTATTTGTTCTTTTTTCCAGATAATTGCAGTTTGCGATTTTCTGAATTATCTCAAATACATCGAACGTGGTTTAGTAAAAAGTTCCGGTAAGTTATTGATCAATTTGATAATTTACTTGTTAATTTTCTATATTTCTCCTAGTTCATGATGTTTATTGGGAAATTATTCGATTAAGGAAGAATATGGTTTTAGCTAGATTGGGTTTAAATTTGAATACGTGACGATAATTGTGCCAACATATCTGTTTTAACAATACAAAACTCACAACAAAACCAAAGACTTGTTTGTAAATAGTTTTTATTATTAATTTTGTTAGGTCTTCCTAAATTTTTATTTTGTAAATACTTAATAATAATAATAATAAACAAAATAAGATTCTACATTTTATCAACTGGTTTCAAACCGAGTATATGGAAACATTTCTCCATAATTAGAGCTGTTGCTTCAGACAACAGAATTCTACCATGATTTACTTTAATTATATCACCACTAGAATCTCTTTCAATACAATAACAACTACTATAGAATTCGGTAAAAACAGTTGCCATCTCATAAACATATTCACATAAATGATGTAAACACAAATCTTTTGTTATTTTATTTAAAACATCAGGAAAACGTAGTAAAATTTTACCTAATTTCCATTCTTTCTCATGTTCTAATGTAATTTGATAATTTTTCGATAATTCCCGTATATCATCTTTTGTAAAATTCGCATTACGTGCAATCGATTTAATACGTGTATAAGCATATAATAGATATACAGCTGTATTACCTTTATCTTCTAACATTTTATCGAATGAGAATACATATTCATGTATACGATTATGTGATAAATCAGCATATTTTATACAACCATAAGCGATCGATTCTTGGGCTTGTTTTAATTCATTTCCATTCAAAACTTGATCGCGTTGTTTCTCTTTTAATTTATCTAATGAACGACGTAAACCTTCATCTAATAAATCTAATAAACGTACCGTATCACCGGAACGTGTTTTAAATTTCTTTTTATCTTCACCTAATACAACACCAAATTGTACATGATCGATACGTACACGATCTGTTAATATACCACAACGACGTCCGCATTTAAATAATGTTTGAAAATGTATTGCTTGTCCAGCATCAGTTACAATAATAATCCAATCAGATTTATCTGTATTAATACGATATTTTAATGCTGCCATATCTGATGTATCATAAGTATAACCACCATCAGATTTAACAAGTATCATTGGTATAATACCATCGATATTTCTTTCATTTTCATTACCCCACATTACTTTTCTACCTTGTTCATCAATTTCAATAAAATTATTACGTTCTAATTCAATTAAAATATCATTCATATATGGTTGATAGAAAGATTCACCGCGTTCTGTTAATTTAACATCTAAACGATCATAGATTTTTTGAAATTCACGTCGTGATATATCACAAATTAATTGCCATGCTTTTATATGGGATGGTTCAAATGATTGTAATTTAACAACACATGCATATGCACGTTTTTTAAATTCCTCATCATTATCAAATAATTGTTTTGATTCTTTATAGAAATTTTGTAAATCACCAATTGATGGTACACTTGATAAATAATCCGGATATTTATCTTGTAAATATGCAATTAACATACCAAATTGTGTACCCCAATCAC
>JAZBGY010002257.1:0-12115 GCA_037414755.1 Lydus trimaculatus
AAAAGCGAATAATTAATAAAAAAAAAATATATATATATATTAGCAAAAATGTATGGCTAATTGCGATAATTTTATGTTAATTTGTATATTATTTTATCAAATGAGTAATTCAGCGAAAATGCACAACAGCATTATTTAATTTCGTTTTGTTTTTTGTTTTTTTTAATATTTACAAAATGCACTAATGTGTTTTTAGTCTGTGATGTTAATTTTTTACACGTAAGAATTTTAAATAATAATAAATTATATTAATGTTATGTAATCTACCAAGAAGTAACGCTTTTACAATAGTTTTGTCAACAGTAAAATGCTGTCTTTATACACTAAATTTACTGTTTTTCATTTTGATCTTGATCCTATTGTTGACGGTCAGATTCCTGTATTATCACATCTTTGTGACGTAATGCTTCATATGAATTTCGGGGAAAATCAACTATTCTTAACACCCTCACATTGTTCTTCTCGAGCAAACATTCAACTTTTAACAGCGTATGATCTGTTTGAACTATTTTTATTACTTTATTTTTAATTATTCAGTTTTTCTTGTTCAAGTTGGCTTGTTTCAACTAAAACTATAATGTTGACATTTTGACGCGATTTGTATCAATTTGAATGCCTTGTCAAGTTCTTGTACAATACTGACAACGAGTCTGAGAAAGAAGGATAAAAACCTGAAACAATTTTCCTGATATATGTATATAATTTCTCAAATTCTTGTACAATTGTATACCTACACCACTAGTTTTTGTTCAATTGCTTACTTCATAAATTGTTACAAATTTCTATTCTCACACTTATTGAAAATAGTGAAGTAACTCAACAATTTAGAGACAAGTTCTTCAAAAGTTGATTCAACTCGACACGTTATTATTGTATTGTACAATAATTTCCTAAGTTATTCAACTTGATAAAAGTGTTCATATTATCCAGTTTTACTTGGTACAAGGACAACTTAATAGTGTAATCGTATCCTAAGGATACAATACAAGTCATAGGGCGATATTAGACGATCTGGTGGCAAAGTTGATTTCAGTAGGCAGTTATGTTCTTACAGATATCTGCCTCCATCTGACACAGTAATTAGATACCTGAACGTACCTGCTTACCGAAATCGACAGATTTCTGCCACTGCCAGATCGTCTAATATCACCAATACTTGTTCAAGTTGATATGTTTTCAGTGAATGGGAGAAGGACAGGAACAATTATTGTTTGCATTTCTGTCCTTTTCGCACTCAAATACACCATGCCAACTTGACCAGTAAGACTTGATAGTGTAATCGTATCCTAATGGAGAGTCTAAATATAAAAGACAGGCGGATTTAGAGGCTATTACGATAAATACAGTGAAACCTCAATTTTAGGGTCACTCAAGAGTGAATGGGACAGTTGACATTGTAAGTAATGGGAGGGTTGCTTTATTATTGCAAAACCTTATTAGATAATTCTACAGTATGCTGCAGCAAAGTAGGTACATAGGGAAAAGCATCAACACCACCCACTCTCATAGACAGAAATTGGACAACCAGAGGTATTGTTTGCGCCTCCTATCATTCAACCATAGTATATCAATCTTTATAGTTGCCTGGAAATTTAAAGCAGTACTTTGAGAAAAATTTCGTAATGTTGACAAAAATTTCCAATGTATGAATGAGGGGTGATAAATTAAAACCCAACTAGGGATGGGTGGCATCAACAACCGACATTCTTACACTTTGGGTTGTCCATGTTCTGTTTATCTCAACTTATTTGAAAGAATGAGAGCGGGTGCTGTCGCCTATGTACCTAGTTTGCTGCTGCAAACTGTATATTCGTAAATAATTATTTTTCTTAAAACAAACTCGATGGTACACCTTAAAATTTCTTATAATGCCTTGATCCCAAAGGCTGAAAAACAGAAATATAGGAAAGAAAACAAGAGACAGGGATATGTGAAGTTGTATTGTCTAGCAATAACTGGATTTTTCGATTTTATGTTTCACATTTTTATTGTATTTCCATATAACTGAAAGTTGTGTTAAAAATTATAAAAACAAATAACTTTTGTTGTCTATGATTTACTTTTATTTGTGGGAAGAATTCCAGGTTTACGAGCTTAACGTCTATGTAGAAAATAAATCTTGACACCGATTTACTGCATTGTCTTGAATTTTCAACAGCCTTCCTCCCATTTCTTTAACAGTATGCTTGTTATTCCAGAGATGATTATTTACAAAGAATGAAATCTCCGTCATACAGTGCAATTGAATTAATAATGTTTTAGAAGAATTGGGAATAATAAGACAAATTGTAATTTTTATAAGCTAATCGTTTAATTGAATAATAATAAAACGTCTTGTAATTTTTACAATTTATATTCTATTTTAAGTGTTACAAGCTAAATTTTTAACAATTCATTTTATTTGTTTACAATGTTCTCGATCTGCATTGTCTGGCCAGTCACAAACACTACTTTGTGTGTTGAAAACTGTGCCCGGTCGACAAGCAAACTCCATACGTTTACCATGAACGCAACGATAATACTAGAAATTTTTCCAATTATTATTTAAAATTAATTATCTAATAAAACGTTACCTTATCACATTGTTCGTGGGCCATAAAATCTTTTGTACATTCATTACCACCATCAGATACGTCAATTTCATTATTAGGAGTTGTAGTTGTAGTGGTAGATTGAGTGATTTTTTGAGTAGTAGTGCTAGGTGCAGCAGTCGACTTATCTGGCATCCATTGTCCTGGTTTTGGTGTTGTTACAACTGGTTTTGAACCATCTGATGATGATGTGCTAGGTGGTCTTGCCCATTCCGGCTAAATATAACAACAAATATACTAGATTGTTTCTTATTATTATTTATCATAAAATTTACTCTTGGTGTTGTGGATACTGTTGGTTCTGGAACATCGTAAGACATCATGTTCGCATATAGAATATTGATAAGAACATTTTTCGGTCCACAAAGTCCATGAAAATCGTCCATATCAATAGCCCAGACCATAGCACCACCATAACCTTTAGATTTAATCCAATCCATTTTGATTTGAACACTCTCAGGATCTTCATATCCAACCCATTGGTTACCTTTATAAGCATACGGTACTTTTCCGTGTTCATCCCATTTTTTCGTCCATCCAGACTCCTTATTTAGAATTTCTGGACATATCTGTGAACATATGTATAGTTAATATCAAAGATTTATAGGAAATATGTTAATTACCTCGTAATAAGCTAAGAAACCAGTAGCGTTTGTGTAAGGACCTGGTTCACCACCTCCTGCTTCCTTATTAATGTAAGTTCCCGGATTGTAATTGGTATTACTATTACTCAACGTAAAAGTTCTGCCATAAAATGGAATACCGACTACTAATTTTTTGGGTGAACAGCCATAATCAACCCATAATTGTAACCCATCGTTCTGGAATAAATTTATGAAATTTTCTAGTTTTTCTTTGAAATATTGTTCACTTACGACATTTAGTGCTTCATAAGCCCATTGATCATGAGGTCTTTTATATAGAGGACTATGACTATCGGCAAATCCCGCCCAATTACCTCTTAAATCATACGACATAACATGTATAGCATCTAATAATCTAAAATCAACAATTTTGTATGGAAGTGTTTTTATTAGGGAATAAAAAAATTACTCGCAAAGTTCTGGAACATGATAACCTTCTTGTAATCGAAATTTAGCAATCGGTACGGCCATCGTAATTTCCCAACCTTTATTCTCTTTATCAAATGCCCGACGTAATTCTTCCACAAAATAAAAGAATTTATCTTTATCACTGAAACTGCCACCACGATCAGCCGCTCCTGGATACTCCCAATCCAAATCGAAACCATCGAAGTCGTATTTATTCATAAATTCTAAGAAATTTATGTTTTTTCGTTTTTGAATAGAATAGTTAATAAAATTTGAAAATAAACATACCAATAACACTTCTGATGAAAGAATCACGTCGAGATTTTTCAGCTACCATTTGTGAATATTTCGAACCACCTTCAGCCCAACCACCTACAGCAACTTGGAATTTGACTTTAGGGTGTGTTTTTTTGAGGTCGGTGAATTTTTTGAATCCATTTTGATCAACATCCAACTAAAATAAACTTATTAACACTAAAATTTGATGAAATCAAATCTATTTTACCTCTGGATCAATCACTAAAACACTCCAATTGGAATCATCTACTCCTATGAAGGAGTAGACAATATGGGTGCAGAGATCTACAGGAACATCATCAAGGGCATATCGTCCTAAACCAGGACGATAAATTGCCCAATTACTGAAGTAGCATACAACTCGAGCAGGGGTAGCACCTAGATGTTTTTTTAAAATTAGTTTATAACTTCTATTGTTTTTTATCACTTACCTGTAAATTCGTACAGATATAACAATAATAAAGAACTTAGTAATAGTTTCATTTTATAAACAAACAATCGTAATGTTTAGTTTGGTATCTTTACAGTAAATAGTTCTAGACGCGCTTCTCCAACTTTTATATACCGCTGATTTTGTTCGTTTTTTTCTATGTCATCGACCATCGGTCTTTGAAAAACTCGAAGATGTTGACTTCTTTTGTGATTCACAATCGGAATTGTATGAATATATTAAAGAAAAATAGCAAAAAACAATAATTAAACAAACGAAACTCTAAATTATAGATTTTTGAGAATAATTTGGGCAAACAAAGGACCATCATCTAATTAAAAATTCAAAACACATTCAACCTTCTAATTGTTCACTATTGTTATTAAAAATGATCCATAAGATGCCAATTGAATAATTTAAATGATATTTCCGGTTTGTTGTTGTAATATCAAAAAAATAACAATAACGCTTTTCTGTAATATTTATTCGAAAAATTGCAACTGCAACTTTGACATTGAACGAATTTCAAGATCAGTGACCTTTCTAATAAAATCATTAAACTGGTCCTGAAATGTAAATGTATCAGATGTAGGTGGAATCATCAATTTTCTATAGTCAAATTTAAGAATAATTTACCGTTTTGAATCACAGTAGGAGGGTGTGTTATAATGACTGAATATAAATTCTTCTGATAGCAATCTTGTTTTGTCGTTTTATTAGATTTATTTCAATAAATTGAAGAATTGTCTATAATGAAGTTGATGTTTTTTAAAAATTTTCACAATTTAAAAGACAAACTTTTCTAATAAACATATTTTAAATTTAAAATAATAGTCAAGGAGGTTTAACGACATTGATAGAAAACAAAAGGAATAATATTTAAGACACGTTTTTGTTTGTGGCATATCAAGTTATGCATAATTTATATTTACAATAACACCTATACATATATGTCTTTGCAATTTCATCCAGTTACCATAACAAAACATAAGTATAAACCATAAAATCTACGATTTATTTGTTTCACCATAATTTATTTTTATAACAGAAACAAATTGATCATACATCCCATAGAGAGATCCAGATTGTTTACAGCTAATCAAAGTTGGTCTAAACACAACAATTTAAAGCCAAGAGAAATTACTTATCGATAACAACGTTTTTCTGTGCTTTCTCTCATTACTTTTGAGCGCCAAATTTTTGTCCTGTACTCCACTATTAGCTCAGACATTACGCTAATATCAATTGCTGTACATCTCTAAACGTGCCACTACGCTATTAATAAGTTTCAGTTCAAGAATTTGAGTTTGTTTCTCTTATCTAGTTGTAAGAAACTTGATAATGCAATCGTACCTCAATCCTTATCTGTATTTCAATGCTGAGATGTATTACATGTTTATGTAGAATACTGATTAGGTACATTTCAGTATGTATTCATTTTCAAAGAAATGGGAAATTAGCTTATACGATGACTGTATACTAGAATAAACAATTTTTAAAACAAATTATTCGATAATTAACTATTTAAAATTGGTATCACCTAAAAACTGACAATACTAATTGTCAAATTATTAAATTATTATCGCACCAATTTTGTTAGATTTATTTTAAAAAAATTATCTTTTTTGAGTGTTCTATATATTGTTTAGTCGAAAATGTCGAAGATCGCTTTATTATATTTAGAATACGATGGTATCAGTAATGGTAACAGTAAATTATACCGATTTTTCAAAAGAACCGTGTTATTCCGTCCGGTTTATTGTTTTATCTAGCAATAATTCGATGAAATCGGTACAAGAATCGATCTCCACCTATAATTTTGTTTGCCAATTCTCTTTATCACCACCTCTGAGAAATTGTTTAAGAGTTGTATTAGTTAACTGTAAAAGTTCATCTATAACTTATTGTCCAGTTACTATATTAATGTCATCTTTATTAGAACTGTATTTTAGCTTTTATTTTTATTTTGATTTTTGACACAGAATATGTCTTTTAAATCGGTCATATAAGAGGTTGCAAAATGCCTTCCGTTACGAAATACACTTCGGATGCTTGTAAAGTGGCGAGAGTACAGCAGTATGCGTAATTCATCAATGTACAGTCTTGTTTAGCAGTTGGTTATCGGATGTATTTTATGATATTTAAGGGAATGTGAATAAAAACGCATTAAGGCTTTTAGGGTTGCAATACAGAAAAATGGTAAGAAAAGAAATTTATGGTAAGCTCTTCGAAAATATGTAGATTCAGATTTTTAAATTCAAGCCTGAAGTTCGAGACAGTAGGGCCGGAATTACGAATAAAAAATAGACTTGTAATGAAGTTTTGACATCAATTTACAAAACCACAGTAGAAGAAAGCTTTCCATCATGCATTACAGAAGCTGCATGCGTCTCAACCTTTTGTAACATCGGGTTGTATAAGATTATTATTTTTCTGTTAATATTATAATTCTTAAATTGTCATTGAAAGTTCGATTTTTCATAATTAAGTTTTGTTTAAAATTTTCATTACTTTTTCTAATGAAAAGGGCGGCTAAAACACTCGCTAAAACGCCTCTGTATGTGTCTGTCTTACCACAGGCATATACCTAAAATGATCATGCTGATTTTGTAACTTTGGTTACAAATAAATGCGGTAATAAATGTAAAATAACCCCAACACGTATTCTGTTTTCAAATAAATATTATTTCCAACAAATATTCTATATTGGCTTCAAAGAGGCGCGATAATTTATTATTTGGTTATTGACTTTAACTACAATTAACCTCGATTCGTTGTATAATTTCATAATTAAAAATGTGTCCAATAAAACAAATTTGTTTCGACACAACGGGTAATTTCCATTATTATTCTTGAAAACTATTTTACAAATTTTATGAGATGATATAGTTTTGTTACAAAATAATAGATTTATTTTTACAGAACATCTAATTGTTGCATTCGTAAAACCTATCGATGAAACAAACAGTTTGAAAATATCTTCAATTCTTTATTTGATATGATTACAGAATGATCTAATTTACAGCCTAGCATATACGATAATTTGAATAAAATAAAATTTTTCTTAAAATTTCCATTTAAACTGTTGTAAAATTCGCCTGGCGTATCCACCATTTTGCAAATTTCATGAACAGGCCGGAAACCAAAGTGGTTGGAAATTAACACACCACCAAAAAATTCAGGTATGACAATCAAATCGTTGCATTGAATCTTTAAGAGATTGTTTCACTCCTTAAAACCAAATCTTCGCCGATATAAAAAATACGAGTCGCTTATTTTTATTTGTATTACAACATACAGATTGAACAGAATTTCGCGGAATATTAGAAAATAGATGTTTCCTCGTTTATAAGTGCAGTTGCAGTTTGCAATTGTAGGTTCGCCAGCAAAATCTAGGCATGTCCCAATGGACATATGAAGGATAGATCTGGTTGTTTCCACCTTTCAATAGGAATAGTGACCATGAAAGAGGGCGACCGCTTATTTTCTCTTTATCGCTCTCTATCTCATGTGGAAGCACTGACGGTGGGTGGTAACATCTATTTTCCAATGTTCCGCTAAATTCTGTTTAAACTGTATGTAAAACGGAGCAAAATCGTAGGAGAACACCAACTTCCTTGTGAGAGCAAACGAAGTACTCCACACTCTATTTCATTTTGTGTATTATAAGTTGCCTATCTTTAGTTTGGAAAATTGCAAAATTTCAAGTTCATTTTGTTGTTTTATATTCATTATTTGTCAAAATTTTTTTATTTAAATAACCCGCTCGAACACAAATTTGGATATAAGCTACCAGGGCCGAAACAAGGGAAAATTTGAGTATAGACAAATCGGGTTTTTAGTGTCCTTTTCAAAAACAAAAAAATAGAAAAAAATTAAAAATATTGGAATACTCGTATAATATATGAGATGTTTTTTTTATGGCCCTGATGAGACTAAATGTCGTATGAAAATTTGCTATCCCACAGAATTAAAGCCTTGTCATCCAAATTAAAAAGTTTTTCTAAAATTTTTTGATAATTCTGCAAATGAAGGTGCTACAAGAGAAAATAGAAAATAGCAATTTTTAGTTTTCTATCGGTATAATTCGTAAACGATAAAAGATATTTTAATTCTTTTATTGGTCTGTTAAATAAGCAACTTTTCTTCCTTATTTCCATCATTTACGGACGATTTCCAAAATAGCAATGTTAAATCACAATAAAAAACATCTTGTACACCTTAATCAATTTCCAGTCATGTGCACTTCTTCAAGTATTTACAAATCAAAATAATGAATTGTAAACCTGAATTTAGCGCCCCTAGACTGCTGCCTACTCTGCCTATAGCTAGTTTCGGCCCTGTAAGCTACAATCTTTAATCTAACTGATTATGGCCATGAAGGGGGATCTCTGAAATGATGATTAATTATATTCGTTTTGCAAAAATTGTAATAACCCAAAATAAGAATGCACTATGAATTGTCAATAATAAAAAAAAATAACAATATTATTTAGAGAAAATATTTTATTTCTATCATAACGTTGCCTATTAATTAACCTACAAGGCACAACATTTCCAACACGCTAATGCTAGTCTTAAATTGATGAGAAACTAATTGATTTTAAAATTAATAACAATACACAATAACTAATTCGAACAAGCAAATAAACAAATAATTGAAAATCATAATAATAATAATATTAAGATAATTAAGAAGAATTAAGTAAAATTACAAATGTAAATATAAATGATATGATTAATTCTTGTTGGCCGCTTTAACGTGGCTTTTAACTTAATCTAACATAATACATAAAGCAAAATAATATCTTAATTGTAACATTAATGCTTATAATCACTAAAACAAATTTGGCTTAAAATGTATAATTATCAAATTGAAAGCAACCTATTAATTATAACAATTTATCAAGAGCAAAAAAAAAACAGAATAAAAGAAAAAAGATTAGTGTTAGTAAGTTATAATCGTTAAATGTAATGATAACAGTAATAATAAATAGGAACATAAAATCAAAATAAGAAAATTTCTATTTTTTTCGTTTACATACTATATACTATACGGAAGTCATTACTTGACGAACACAATCTGTAGCAGATTTATCTTTATCACTAACAAAACCCTCTATCGACCATTCTAAATTATCCAATGCATCCATTGTAAATTTGCGTCCTTTTAAATTTGTTATAACATCAATATTACCAGAAAAACCATTTATTGTTAAACCATCCGGTATATGAAGTTTAACATTATTTATTTTACCATTATCAACAAGTATTGTTACTTTCAAATCATCACAATTATTTGAATTTGTCAACAAATTTTCTGGTATAGAAAATGAACGTGTTATTGTGAATTTTGGTGTTTTACCATAACACCAATCCCAACTTTGTAGATTCTCTTTAAGGATTGAAATGCCTAAAATCAATTTTTTAAAGACAATCCTCAAATAAAAATTAGATAATTTTACCTGGAAACCATTGTTCTGTTGGATTGATCATATGAAAACCATTTTGTTGATTAGCCAAATTCATACCACCATCTTTTATTGTTAATGCATCTGTACGTAAATATTCCCAACCGATTGATTTTAATAATTGTTTAATTTTAATTTTTGGATTTTCATCACATAAATTAATTATTTTTGTTTTAATCGATTTTGTAGCATTTGTTTCAATTTCATTATTATCATTTTTATTAATGGCTTGTCGTAAATTATTTTTATTTACATTAACTAAAAGGGTACAATGATGATAAGCGGAAGGGCGTCCTAATTTTGCTGCAGTGCCTGATACCTGATATAAACAACAACAACAATAATAAATGATAATTTGTTATAAATAAAACAAACAAACAACACAATAAAAAAATGCGATTAAAATAATGTTGTTTCAACATAAAAACGTCATAATTATTATCGTAAAATGACTAGTTTAAATCGGATGTATGAGGATAACTTACTTTGCAATCACGTAAAGTCAAATCTTCCCTTTTAGTTATATTCAATTTAACACCAAATTCACGAAATACAGCTCTTGTTATTATATCTAAATTATAACGTCTATTATAATGTTCACGTGATGTAAAAAATGTCATATTAAGATTGCCATGATCATGATAAACAGTACCACCACCACTATTACGACGTGCTAATTTTATACCATTTTCAATAATTGTATTTAATTCATTTATATTCGCTTCCAACCATGGATTTTGATGTCTACCAATAACAATACACGGATCATTTTGCCATAACATCAATATATGATGATTTTTAAAATTAAAATTACGATATAACCAATCTTCTAAAGCTAAATTTGTAAATATATCACGAGATTGTGATATGAACACGGATTTTTTAATGTCTTTGTTGTTAGTTGAATTTGTTGTACATGGTGTCGATAATGGACGTATTGTTTGTGATAAAATTGCACGAATTTTAAACAAATTACGTTGCATCAATGCCATTTTGTTTTCAATTATTATAAATTTAACAAAAAAAAAAATTAATGATTAGCGGCTTGCAAATGTTGTGCCTGACAAACAATAATGTTCAGGGATTTATTATTATTATTATTATTATTACACGTTTTTTAGGCGTTTTTATGGGATGCCGTTAATGAGATTAAATATTCGTGTAATGTGATTGTTTGATGTAACCACTTCCAGGTTTGATGAAGGGAATTAATGCGTAGCCGGAGACCAAGACAATCTTTGGTAGTATTCAGCATTCCTCCCTTTGCTGCCAGGATGAATAGAAAAAAAAACAAAAATACACTTAATATATAAAATAAAACACAATTTAACTATATAGAGACTTTCTAGAATTAAACACACAAATTAAACAATATCTTAAAACAAATTAATCTTAAGAAAAAAATTAAAGCAAACAATAATGTGAAAAATTATATGTAAACTTAAATAACGTTTTGTTATATTTTATTAAACGATACTTAACAACGGCACAGTCTAAATAACAAAACTTAACATTACCGTTTTATATAAAATGACATCTTGGGGTCAGTTATCTTCTATAGGGTCATCAATTATCGGGCGACAAAAGAAAAACAAGACCCAGTTTGTTATTTCTTCAAAAATGTTATCATATTCATGTGATTAAACATTTGAAATTACGTAAAAATTTCGCTTAAATTTTCTATATGCGATCTTTTTATGATTTAACCTTTATACGATACATGAACAAAAATAGACTACACTTGTTCTATCCTTATCCTTATCCTTATCCATAAATAATTTACATTGTATACAGTTATTCGATATCAGATAACATAAAATCAGTCTTAAAATGAATGATATTTTATTGAATCTATAACAATAAAAAAAAAATATAATTTTTAGGTTATCTGAAAAAAATTGTGACACAAATAACAAAGAACATTTAAACAATTCTTACACGTGTACAAAATTAATTAAACAAAGATTAAAAATGTAATTGAATTAATCAAAATTGATAAAAATCTATTATTTCTTATCTCAAAATCTTATTATACCCCTAACACCCTTGTCTGACACGTATAATGGCGGTCTTTATGAATTCATACAAAGAAAATGTGGAAAAATAAAATAAATCGTAATATTAACAATTTGTGTTAATTATTCAATGACCTCAAATGTAATTTTCATAATGACTATTAACAATTGAAAATTATTTGTATAAAATTAAAAAATTCGGACAATATAAACAACCGATACAGTGGTGTAGGTATAAGATTAAATCATCAATAAAAAA
>JAZBGY010002258.1:0-12105 GCA_037414755.1 Lydus trimaculatus
TTGCATAAAAAAAAATTGTGTACAAAATACCAGATTTCCGAGCGATCGGATGCGCACCCTTAAGATTTGTTTGAACATCTCACTATCAAATCAACGCAAATGAAATCAACTCTATAACTTCCCAAATTACTTACTGTAAGTGCCTTTTATGGTAGGGTCTATAATAAGCTGTAATAAATGAAAGAAAATATGGATAGCTGATTTTCGGGGTAGTGGTTGTGAATAATGCGGTCCTCCTTTTGTTGACAAAGGATGCCAAAGTCTGAAATTCTACTGGTAAAATTATAGACAGAAAGATACCAAACTAGCCTAGACATATTAATATAATTTTTGAACAATAACTAATTATCCTCTTCATTTCAATTTTCACTTTTCTTATAATATTCTCTGTATACGTAGGATTAGATAACAAGCAAAACACTATTCTGTACGAAGAGTTTTATAACGTTCAACATTAAGCGGTGTCTAAATAATCAACAGCAACATAAAGAGACATAGGCAACTCGTTAGTCAACTATAAAGTCGTTCATAATCCTTCTATCGCTTCGTACTTGATCTTTCTTAGGTCACAGGCGATTAGTTTGTCTACCAATTGATTTCAGTTCAGCTTATGCGTCTGTTAAGTATTTCCATTGATTAAAGCTACAAGAAATTAATGTCATTATTATATATATATATTATAGTAGTATTTCAAACGGATGCAGGACCATCATGAGGGTATTGCCGCCCTCGGTTATGCTTTTGAATGTTATTCCCTTCAGGGATGGTCATCAGAATTTAATAATGAACATTAATTTTATATGTACTTTTTAAAATTGTAAAAGAAACCTTGCCAATTCTTTTACTTCTCACTTGTGATAAACTGGAATTTTGCCACCCCTGCAAATAGCTACCCACAGAATGAATTAAATATTTAAAGAAACAAGCAGTTGTCTAAATAGACCTACGGCTAGGATTATAGTTTCCACAATCTCGTTCAACTGTTATTCATATCTGATTACATTGCAAATTAATCATTTCGTCAAAAAAAAAATTAGTATTTCTGTTGATTTTCCTCCATTGTTTGTTATCAAAATTCACTTTCTTCTATGCTGTAATAAAAAATTTTCAAACATATCACGAAAATCCTGTTATAATGTTATTACATTAGAACTCTAAGGCAGACAAAGACAGATATACTATGTATATAGATTCAATTTTTGTTGTTGTAACTAAATCCAACGATACCACCTCTTTTATTTGTTGTCTTTATGCTTTGTCATATTGTAATTTCGACCACTTTCTCCCGGATCCGTTTCGAAACCAACAACTATTATCATAGAGTGAAAGAAAGAGGATATTCTAAAAGTTAACGCATCAACTACTCGGTAAATAAATATTAAAACGTCAAGGTTTCTTTCTTTGTTTATTTATAATTATACAAGTAGCCAAGAGCTTGACTCTTTTTGGTCAATGAACCTTATAATGAAATTTCGTAGTATTATATTAGGGATTCCCGATGTATTAACTCGATTTCTCACTTTCGTTTTCAGCATATTATAGCCAATAAGAGAATGTATAACTATTATTATTTACTCCTATTATATTACAAGAAATTGTTAATGTTGAAAACTAAAAGTTAAAATATTGTAATCGTTTTTCTACTTAAATTCTTACATGTTCAACTAGGGATTCCCAGAAGGTTACATGAAAATTATGAATCCATGCAAGTTGTCGAAAACAAATTCCCCATTTCGAAATCGTAATTTTTAATTCATTCATCGTAAGATTATGAAATAATGAAAATATTAATCGTCGTAATACTCAGGTAAATAAGCTAAAGGAATTCCCTGTTCTAAATCATATCTAGATTTATCATCAAGCCATTACATAATAGATATCCATGGAAAGTCTTTGACCTAAATTGAAATCTTATATGAGTAATAAATCATGAATTTATAATACACGAAGTAGTGTTAATTGAAAAGAAATTGCAAATGATAACAGATGTATCATCTAATGAAAGAAAGTCATAGGTGTTTCTTTGGTTTCTTTGCATTTATCAGTCAGCTCTTCATATCTGTAATAGATGAGAGAAGTTGAGCTTTTCACAGCACAAACTACAATTTCGTAATGAAAAATCTAAAGAGAAGTTATTGAAAAAAATCACACCTTCTATTAGTAATCGTGAAAAAAAAAAGAAAATCGGTATCCCACGTATTTTGTCCATAAATAAATTTGGTAGAAAACTAATTCAAATTATGCGATAACTGTATGAAAGTTGTAATGTAGGTACTTTATAAAAACAAATTTCTATCGTAGGCGACTTACCGAAGTTGTTGTTATTGTTTGCTGATTTTAGAATCAAAGACCAACAACTAGGGCTAAAGATTGATGTAGCAGGATTTGAACATTTCAATTTTGGTATTCCCTGTAAAGAATTACCTTGCTCTTGATTTTCAGCTACTATTTGTTGGCTGATTCTTCTGGTACCATCGTTAGAGAAAAAATAGAACTGTGAAAATCATGTAATATGATTACGTGGGAGTTTCAACATACCTTCATTAGGTAGTTTAATGTGTGTGTGTGTGTGTGGAAAAACTTTTAATGTAAATTTCGTTATCATCCGCACTTTCTTCAAGAAAAGGTCGTATGAAAGTTCATTGTAGAATTCACATGGTTCTAACACTTGATCTGATTCACCTCCAAATTCTATGAGTTCTTGTAATTCAAAATTACGTACTTTTTGCATGGGCTATACAAATCACTTGTTCTATTGCTATATGTTTTTAAGCAGCCACAAAAGCCAAGAATATCTCATTGAATTAATCAAAAAGCCATTATAACACCTCTTGACAACTAACTTTATAACACATTGTCATAAGTAAATGCAACAAACTAACTTTTCCCTACGCTATCAAATTGAAGCTCACTTTAGCACACAAAATGAACACTTAATCATTAATAGAATCAACCTGGTCTTTTTGGCATTCTAATCCTAAATACTTCTACATAGTTGTGGAATTTTTATAGGATGTAAAACCACCAAGACTTTTCTTGTTACATATTCCAATAATTCAACAATTACCAAAAAATTACATTCGCTAGCAATATGACCTGGCAACGTTACTGTTAAGACAAATATAATTCTTTGAAAGAACAGTATGATGAACTAACAAAATTCTTTTGAAATTAAAGAATTAGGCACTAATTCGAACTAAACATGAAGCTCAAATCAGTAAATATTCAAAACCTTTGTGCCAGAGGGACTTATAAATTAACCATCTTCAAAAACATCTCGTTCTTATGTACTAGAACTTTTACAAAGTAATTAATTTCAATTTTAAATGGTTAACATTAGATTTTCAATTCTACGATTACAGCCGAAATAAATGAGAAATATTATCGAGATTCTCATGAATACAAAATGATTTTTAGTTGATTGAAATGGTGTGAAATTTTCTCAGAAATATCAAGATCCGTTTCGGCCCCTCTTAATTCCATGAAAATCCCTATGCAATCAACAACCCCCTACTAACACCTAGTAATTTTTGGGGAGATATTAATATAAAAGACGATCTCTTCGACAAATAAAGTCATAGTCTGTTGGTGGTAACGAACTTAAAGAGATAGAAAGTGCCTGCCTACGGAAAGGAGGGACAATATAATATAATCGTACGGTGAAAAGAATTTTAGTTTAAGTGTTGATTTGTTGTTGAGTTTCCAGTTCATCTTATTGCACCAGAAAACAGGTCAGATCATTATTTTTCTTAAAATCCATTTAA
This sequence comes from Lydus trimaculatus, assembly GCA_037414755.1. Taxonomy (NCBI): domain Eukaryota; kingdom Metazoa; phylum Arthropoda; class Insecta; order Coleoptera; family Meloidae; genus Lydus; species Lydus trimaculatus. Next base: position 3,765 of record JAZBGY010002258.1, read on the forward strand.
ACTTACAATGAAACAATTACAATTTTGTTGATTGTTTAAATCTTTTCTGTGATTATTCATTGAAAATAAGGTTACTCTACTTTAAGTGTCTCTAAAACACTCTAATTAACATCTTTACAATAGGAGAGCATGAGATTTTCCCATTATCTTTTGATAATGAACTACTGGCCGTGACCGTAACAATTCGAGAAAGTAATCACAAGTTCATCTGGTTCACGCTATACAGACTCACTTTCACTTTAACACAAAACAAAGAATATGACATCAGATAAGATCATTTCTATCATTTGAATAAACAAATTTCTCGTGATCCCTTTTCCATCATATTAATGATCTTGTAGTTTATTAAATTTATAAACAAAGATGACATCATCGCCATTCAATAAGAAACAATTTTGGAAACTTCCCAATCGAAAGCAAAGAAAGTAAAAGCGTAAACCTACTTTTATGAACACACAAAGTACCACCCACTATTATTTTTCTTAATTGGCAAAAACTTTTTAATTTCACCAAGTTTGCAAATTAGAAATCCAACTTTCTTACTGTTTTTATTTTAATTATTACAGATATGAGATTTATATCGATTATTGCCTTTGGGGCAATACTGGTATATGCGGTGGTGGCTAAAGAAGAATCCTGGTCTTGGGGTGATGATAAACCAACCTCATCTCAGAAGATTGAAGACATTTCAAATGAAGAACCTCAAGTAGCTGCTAGTGAATATGTGGTAGATACAATTCAAGCAAATTCAACAGAAGCTGAAGAAATTATCGAGCAACTTTTGAGTTCTAAACGTGAAGGTCGAAATATTGATGGTTTTGATGAAGTTTATAGTGATCCCAGTGTATCAGAAGCTCTACAAAAAGGCGATGAAGGAGAAGCTAGGAATTTGATCAAAGAAAGACTTTGTGAATTAGGTTTGATGCAAGTAAGTTTTTATAATTTTACAAATTATGCAGATTTTATTATAAAATTTGTTTGATTTTTTGAAGTGTAATGGCGGTATTCAAGAAAAACGGCCTTATATTGCTCCAGAAGAATTAATTTACGCTCAACCAGTTGCCATAAATCCTGTAGGTAGACCTATTCCAACCATCCCCGTTAAAGGAGTTAGAGGTAGCTATGGTCCACCAAAACCTATGCCACTACCACCAAATTATCGGCCACCAAATACACATAAATTTGGACCTCCACTAGCACCACCATCAGCATTATCACCAAATAAACCACCACGGCGAGGATATGGTCCACCTTATCCACCAAGTAAACCATTCTATGGTCCACCGATTAATAAGCCATTATTGAGCGAACATCCAGTCTATGAAAGTTCATCATTCTCTCAACCAATCGAACCTGACAGTCCTTACGATTTCGACAAAGGTTTCTCTCAATCAGCTCATCACAAAGACAAAAGAGTTGAGGTTGTAGTAAATGCTCAAGGTGGTGCTGCTACATCAGCTAGTGGATCTAGTTCTGGACTACAACAACATATTCATCATCACTATCACCACAACGCTGATGGTGCTGTCAATAAAGTTGTTGTTAATCCAATTCCAATATCAAGCGCTGCAGTTGTCTCTTCTTCATCATCATCAGCATCATCATCATACGAAAGTGATTCATTTGGTTCTGGCTTTAAGCCTTCTTCATCAGGATTTAATCCAGGATTATCCAATTATCCATCTAGTGGATTGACAATTGGAGGATCATCATTTGGCGGTTCACACATTGGAGGTTCACCAATTGGAGGCTCACCAATTGGAAGTTCATCATTTGGAGGCTCACCGATTGGCAGTTCATCATTTGGAGGCTCACCAATTGGCAGTGCATCATTTGGAGGCTCATCACTTGGTGGTACATATGGTGGTCAGACAATTGCAAACTATGGTTCAAATTCTGGTCTAGGTCAATTTTCTTCATCCTCTACTAAGCCCCAGTTTGGTCCACAGTCGTTTACAAATAGTTTTGGAGCCTCTGTTGGTTCTTATGGTTCATCCGATCTCTATAAGAAAGAATTGAATCTTCATAATGACAATTCTAATTATCTTCAATCATATGCTGATAAATATCAAGGATTAGAATCTTCATTATCTGGAAATTATGATTGTGTTTGTGTCCCATATGATCAATGCCCTTCACATGAAGTGATTGGCCGTAAAGATGATCTTTATTTACCATTAGATCCAAGAAGTTTGAAGAGTGATATTGAAGCTTTGAGTGAAGATGAACGTGTTGTCACAGATGGAAATGGAACCATGACTGTTGTTAGAGTGCCAAAAGGCGCCAGTCTTAATACAACTCAACTTGATAGTGAAACTAAAGCAGAAGATAGTACTAGTGAAACTAAAAAAATTACAAAAAGGGAAGCCCCACAACAGGACTCCAAAGCTGATGACAAAAGTAAAATTGAACCAGTAAGTAATAAATTTCAATTGAATTAAGTTTTATTTGATTAAACATAAGCACGACTAATTATCTAACTGATTAATACATGACTCAAAAAATAGACGACTCATCTACTACTCCACCGCCTTCTTCTAAATTACTAAAGGGAGCTCTGTAAATAATTTATATTTAGATGAAATTAGAGGTAAAATCGTAGAAATAAATGAACTTAAAACTGGATTAACTTTTCCAGCGTCAATACGGTGGAAATTATAATACCAACAACAACAACAACAACAACAACAATAACAACAAGAAAGTTAAACCAACATTTGGCATATCATTTGGTTTACCAAATCAAGGAGGCGGTGGATATCCTGTAAATCCTTACGGTCCAAATTCGTTCATAAATCCATACGGGGGAACTATAGGTGGTCAAGGAATCAATTTAGGTCTACTATCAGTAAATCCATTATTTTCATTACAAGTGACAAAAGATGATTACGGTGAAAAGGTTATAAAACCTTTCGTTAATTTGCACGTGACTCCCAATAATTATTTAGTGAACAAATTTGAAGATATATTTTCTCACAAAAAGAACTTGATTTTCAACAAACATAAACATTATCACTACCATAAACCCCATCATCATAATAACTATCATCAAGAATATCCTGAAGTATATCATGGACCTCCTGGTCCTTTCTATTCAGAACCATCAAGTCATCATCACGGGCCGATTGAATACGATCATCCTCATTACAGTCCTGAATACTCAGAACCACCGTATTTAGATCACCAACCAACCCACTATGATAACCCTTTCAATTACGGTGGTCCAGGTTATTTCGATGACAGTGAGTTTTATGGACGTGCTTATCAAAACAATACGAAATTTGTTGACGGTAACAGTGTGTTAAATCAATATCAACAACAATATGATGACGGTCTAAATACGTATGGTAATTCTTACCAGCAATACGATAATAATGCTGATAGTTTTAAACAGTTCCCCCAAGATACACCAAATTCTCGAGGTGGTAAAAGTTTATTCCAGTCTGACCCTGTAGCAAATCCCATTAAATTCCCTGCATCTAGAAAACGACGAGACTTGACTGAAACTGAAAATCAGACAAAATATACAAAGGTAAAACCAACAATTTTATCAACATCAACATTCGATAAAATTGCTAAAATTTATGTTAATCCGTATATTATTAATTTACAGCGTCAAGCTTACTATGGACGCCCTCAAGTTTGTGGTCCTCGACATGTTTGCTGTAAAAGACCTCTACGACCACAGGTTCCATCAAATGGTCATCGACAATGTGGTACCAGACATTCTCAAGGTATTAACGGCCGTATTAAGAATCCCGTCTACGTTGATGGTGATAGTGAATTTGGTGAATATCCATGGCAAGTCGCTATCCTCAAGAAAGACGCAAAAGAGAGTGTTTATGTCTGTGGTGGTACTTTGATTGATCCTCTACACATTCTAACAGCTGCTCATTGTGTTAAAACATTTACTGGTTTTGATTTGAGAGTACGTTTAGGTGAATGGGATGTGAATCACGATGTTGAATTTTATCCTTACATTGAACGTGATGTAACTTCCGTTCATGTCCATCCGGAATTCTATGCTGGTACCCTTTATAATGATATTGCTGTTCTTCGAATGGATAAACCAGTTGATTGGACCAAACATCCACATATAAGTCCGGCTTGTTTACCAAATCCACATGATGATTATACTGGAACTAGATGTTGGACGACTGGTTGGGGTAAAGATGCATTTGGTGATTTTGGTAAATACCAGAATATTCTTAAAGAAGTAGACGTACCGATTGTCAATCACGGTTTATGTCAACGGCAATTGCAACAAACACGTTTAGGATATGATTTTAAATTGCATCCTGGTTTTGTTTGTGCTGGTGGTGAAGAAGGTAAAGATGCTTGTAAAGGTGATGGAGGTGGTCCAATGGTATGTGAACGTGGTGGTACTTGGCAAGTTGTTGGTGTAGTTAGTTGGGGTATTGGTTGTGGGCAAGTTGGAGTACCAGGGGTTTACGTGAAAGTTGCCCATTATCTTGACTGGATTCGACAAATTACTCAACGATATTAGAACGTTATTATTTATTTAATGTAATTTGAATCTTATTAAGTATATTTAAGTTTAACTTATTTTTTCTTGTGTAATTTTAGAACTGACCAGTAGGTCGTCTAAAGATTAGTAATGCATCAAGCATGTTTGTTGTTAAGATATTATTTATAAATTTTGATGCTTTATTTAAATAAATATCATTTTTACAATTATTATTGTTATTAATTATTATTTCAGCGACACCCATTTGGAGTTGAAGCAGCTAATGGAGGAGACATATACGAATAGTTATAAAATGGGGGTATATTAGCCGAAATTCTACTGAACTGTGGTCTTGTGGACTTGGTTTGTCCGCATGTTCCACAAATGTCATAAATATTACCACATGTTCCACAAATGTCGTAAATATTGCCACATGTACCGCAACCACGAATGTTACTTTGTGGTTCCCCATAATATTGACCATAATTTCCAAACATATTAGGAGTGCAATATTTACGTGTTGGTGTACAAACTCTTAATTTTGGTGTGCAAATTCTTGCTTTTGGAGTACAAGTCCATCCACCACTCAACTTACTTGTTGAATTCAATTCAAATTCGTTTTGCGTGTTATTTTGCATATTATTCCAATGATCTTCTAGGGCTGTATTATCGATATTTATTGTAGATTCCAAAATTGTTTCGTCCATTGGAGTTATTTTCGTGGTCGTTCCGTCATTATCTCTAACCATGTCTACAGTTTCGTCTATTTTACTTTCCTTAATTTGTCTTTTAATGCTGTCTCCCTCTTCTTTAACTGCTTTTAGAGTTGTCGGCTTAGTTACCTTTGTGACTTGTACTTTATTCTTCTTGACCCTTCTAATGCTTTCCTTGTATTCCTTTTGTTTATTCGTACTTTTTTTCTCAGTCGTAAGGCGTTTAGTAGCTTTCAAAGTAGTCTTTGATTTTGTGCCAATAGATGCAATTGGAAAGCTGCTAATCTTCTCTTTTTTTTGTTTTGGACAACATTGTTGTGGACATTTTTGACAAACAACACAATAAGTTAGAGGCACAGGACATTGTGTTACATTACAAAGATAATACCAGGGTGTATAATAGCAAACTACTGGACAACATACCATGCCTTCATTTTCTTGTAAGACTAAAAATTTGTATTCAGACAGTTCTAATGACAAGTCTGTCATTGATCATGGTTCCCAAATAAAAAACGTACCTGCATATAGTAAACAAAATTTTTATTTAGACATGTGCATATAATTTTCTTAGAAATTTAAGCAATCACAGAAGTATCTTTGGAAGCAATTAAATGGCACCTTAAGAAGATTATATTCGTTTTAAAAAAAATTAAACACCTAATTATTAAAATTTAAAATGTAAATATGTATTTTCTCTAAGAATAGAGAGTTGTTTCAAGAAATTGATGGAAAGTTAGTTCAATTTTGTCTTCACCTTCGTTGACTCTCTCACGGAATAGTTCTGTAAAATTAATTTTAGCAAAAATGCTTTAAAATTGAACGGAAATCGTACCTATCATATTCCTAAGTTTAACAACGCACATCATGAAATCATCAAAATCAATTTCACGATTCTTATTCCCATAACGTAACATAATAATTGATAACAAATGATTATTTAATTCATATCCTGCTGATTTTAAAGCATCTCTTAATTCAAATCCACTAAATGTTCCTGTATTATCTTTGTCAAATTTTTTGAAAACATTCTGAAATTTGATAGACCACAACAATTAAAAGCAATATATAGACCAAATAGATATATGTTTAGTTACTTTCCATGTCCTAAATGTTTCCCAAAATGTTCTAAATTCCTTGTAGGCTAATTTTCCTGAATGATCTTCATCGATCATTGCTATCATGCCACGACATGTATCTTTAGAAAACGCCTTTCCTTTTAATTCTATATAAATGCAATAAACACAATTAGGTTATTTTCAAAAAATTTATCTAATAATACAAACCGTTTCGTGCAAAATAGTTTAATAATTCCTGTAATTCTTGCCAATCTAGTTCTTTATCTTCACCGGCTATTTCTAGGAAATATTTCTTAGCGCGATCTTCTTCATCTTCTTCGTGTTTCGTAGGTTTAACAACAACCTACAAAAGTTTACGTTTTTGTATTTAATATGGAAATTAAATTATAATAATAGCTATCGCATAACAGAGACGTCCGTTTTGTTTTGTTTTTAATACGTTGATAAGTATTGATCCAGATTAATTTTGAATGAAAAGCATTTTGGAACGGAAGCATTTTTACAACTATTTTTATCTAAAGAACTGATAGTAATAAAACCTGCCTCAAAAACTACCGATAAGTTTTCAAAAAATGCTGAAACCGGACAATCTCGTTTTCAAAAGAAGATTGGTAGCATAAAAAATTGTTTTCTCACAGTCATCACGACATCGTATTTTTTGTTTAAATAGCAGCCCCTCTTTTACCGCCGAACCAGAATCCACAATTTCTTCTGAGTAGAACCATACCCTATGTGAAGGGTCTGCTACGTACTGGTTGGGAGATATTAGGATGTTTTTGGCAATCAACATACTGAACAAAAATTAAAAAAAAAAAATCAACACCTGATAAACGATACTTGGAATCAATATTTCTCCGAGTTTAACAGTACGTAGTAGGTCCCTAAGACGAGGTAGTATTGTAGTCAGAAAAATATGGGGATTTTGTTTCTGCAAAAAATTAACTCAGAAATATTTAGGTACGTGGAACAACAGTCTCATGAAAGTAAATGCTCTTTTTGGGAACAAAATCGACCTGTTTCAGCATGATTTGAAGAATTATTCAATAGAAAAATTACGAGGTTGCTGCGGAATATCACCACACTGTAGCTTATGTACTTTACTGATCGCGATTTTCATCAAAAGAACATTTTAGGGTAAGAAACTAAAGAGAAGTAAAATTTCTGTAGCCATCTGAAATGATCAATAACTAACGGAAGCATACATTCGGACGTTGAGACAACTGAATGCAGAAAAAGCTGTGTACGGTCATCTGGATGCAAAGACAACTGAATGAAGGAACAATTAAGTGAATGTTACCGACAAACTTGACACTAGCTTATGTGGGGATGGAAAGACAATAGACGCTATTAAATGCCATTGTATTTTTGACCATATGAAAATGAAGGTAGGAACATAATGGATTCCGGCAAAACGTTGTTAAACTGTAAAATTTTGACATTTATCATGCATATTGCTGAATACCGATTATTCTATTACTGGGTGCTTATTGGAATAATTACCCAACATTATTTAAAGGTGCCATTTATGTTTCTATCTCAAATACTGAAGCAATTAGACTTCCACAGGATTTGATTGTCTTGTAATCTGGCCGTTTACAATGTATATTAATCGTTTTTTCTTCATATTATGGGTAATTATCGACTAAAAACTGAAACGAACGAATGCAAGATTGGGTGCCTACTTGGAGAAGCACCAATACAATTAGCATTCAATTGCCCTCAGATTCAGTTGTCTTTACGTTCATTTTAACAGCGAGGAAAAATACGTAGGTATTTTGTTATAAACAAATTAATATTCTTTATAGCGATAGATATATAAATGGAGATTTTCTACGTGTGATGGATAAATGAAGAAACTTAAACTTACTCAGGAGAAGCGAAATGATCAATTTTGCCAAGAATAATTAACTTTAACAGAAAGGATTACGTAGGACTTGTATTGTTTTTATTCGAATATCTATCACTTGATGACGATTACAGACATGCAACCCCTAGTTAATCCTTTCTTTTATGGAGGATCTTAGGCTGTACTGTACACGTGTATTATGTAAATTTAACTAATTTGATACCTACCGTGGCACCAA
>JAZBGY010002259.1:0-12093 GCA_037414755.1 Lydus trimaculatus
CATTGACGATGGGCGTTAACTTATATTTTCCAATGTTCCTATATTTAATGTGCATACTGTATATCTTTTATCTATGGTATATGGTAGCCGTCATTGAAGATTATCGTAGAATTGTAAAGCAACAATGCCAGATTTATCAAATTTTCTGTATATCCTAGTGCTCATTACAAATATCGAACCATTTGTAAAAGAAAAACACAAAAAGTTAAATATATGTTAATAATTTAATTATAAATAAAATCATTTTTACACATTTATCGTGTATAAACCGTAAATTTGTTATTGTTTCTATGATTTGTTTTTTACTTTTTAACCTAATGATTTTGATGTAAAGAAATTGGCAACATTGAAAGTTTACTACAGGTCAGTTTAAAACGTGGCATTTGTCAATTAATAAAATCAAAAGTCTATAATATGTATATAAGATTTAAATGATTTCTTTAATGATAATTAAATTTAAATTTTGTTAAAAATGTTAACATCATCATCATCTTCATCATCTCATATATCAAATAACAATAATGGATCATATTCGAATGATCGTAGTGGTAATTTTGAAGTTGAATATCCTGTTGATCCAGCCTCTGGTGGTTTCTTCAATTCCGATTTCAAAAAGTTTTATATACGCATCTATTTAGCAAACATTGTTTTTAATATAAACATTTCATTTTTTTTTTCAGACATGATGATCTTAAAGAAATGCTGGACTCGAATAAGGATAGTTTGAAATTGGAAGCGATGAAACGCATAATTGGAGTAAATATTGGACGAATTCAAATCTAAATAGAAGATATTAATTTATTTGTTCTTTTAGATGGTAGCTAAAGGTAAAGATGCATCAATGTTATTTCCAGCAGTTGTTAAAAATGTCGTATCTAAAAATATTGAGGTTAAAAAATTGGTGTACGTTTATTTAGAACGTTATGCTGAAGAACAACAAGATTTAGCTTTATTATCAATATCGACATTTCAACGAGCATTAAAAGTAAAATCTAATGATTATATTGCAAAAATTCATAATGAAAATTCATTTTAGGAACCAAATCAATTAATTAGAGCCGGTGCTTTACGTGTATTATCAAGTATAAGGGTTAAAATGATATCACCGATTGTTATGTTAGCAATAAGGGATGCATCATCAGATATGTCACCGTATGTGAGGAAAACAGCAGCTCATGCAATACCAAAACTCTACGGGTACGTATTGTTATTGTATTATTTTATTTGCTACAATACAGAAATTCTTAATTTTATCGATATCAGATTGGATAATGAATTAAAACCGGAATTAATTACGATAATACAAAAATTATTAGCTGATAAAACTGTATTGGTTATTGGTTCAGCTGTAATGGCATTTACTGAAGTATGTCCTGAACGTATTGATTTAATTCATCAAGTTTACCGAAAACTTTGTGCCTTGTTAGTTGATGTTGATGAATGGGGACAAGTTACAATTGTTAATATGTTAACACGCTATGCTAGAATGCAATTTGCTGATCCCAATATTCATGTATTTTATTATTAAAAAATTTTAATAAATACGGTTATTATTTATTATAATTTTAGTGTCGTGGTGATGAATCAGATCGTCCATTTTATGATTCAAGTTCAGATACATCAGATAAACCAATACCAACATTAGATCCAGATCATCGTTTATTATTACGTTCAACACGTCCATTATTACAATCACGTAATGCAGCTGTTGTAATGGCTGTTGCACAATTATATTATCATGCAGCACCAAAATCAGAAAGTATATTAACATCAAAAGCAATGGTACGTTTATTACGTTCACATGTTGAAGTACAAAGTGTTGTTTTAAATGCAATTGCATCAATTAGTTTACAAAATAAATCAATATTTGAACAATATTTAAAAAGTTTCTTTGTACGTACATCTGATCCAACAAATATTAAATTATTAAAATTAGAAATTTTAACAAATCTAACAAATGATTCAAATGTATCAATTATATTAAGAGAATTACAAACATATATAACAAATAGTGATAAAAGATTTGTTGCTGCATCAATACAAGCAATTGGACGTTGTGCTTGTTCTATAAATGAAGTAACTGATACATGTTTAAATGGTTTAGTTTCATTATTATCAAATCGTGATGGTACATATCTATATAATATGTATTTGTTTATTTAATCAATTTTATTTTATTACAGAAGCTGTTGTTGCTGAAAGTGTTATTGTTATTAAACGATTATTACAAAGTCAAGCTGCTGATCCTAAAGAAATTATAACACATATGGCGAAATTATTTGATAGTATAACAATACCACAAGCTAGAGCAGCAATATTATGGTTACTTGGTGAACATTCACAAAAAGTACCTCATATAGCACCGGATGTATTAAGAAAATTAGCCAAAACATTTGCTGATGAAGTAAGTTTTTCTAATTTGTTATTATTTTTTTTTTTTTCGTAAATAATTAGAAATTATTTGATTATTCTAGCATGAAATTGTTAAATTACAAGTAATGAATTTAGCAATTAAATTATATACAACAAATCCTGAACAAACATCATTATTATGTCGATATATATTTAATTTAGCTAGATATGATCAAAATTATGATATTAGAGATAAAGCAAGATTATTAAAACAATTTGTACCAAATCAAAATGGTAAAATATTATCACAAAGTGTACGAATATTTTTAACAAATAAACCAGCACCATTATTACAATCACAATTTAATGAAAATGAAAATTTACAATTAGGTTCATTATCACATTATATAAAACAAATTGCAAATGGTTATGAACCATTACCACAATTTCCTGATATACCACCATCAGGTGATGTACGTAATGTTGAACCAATACCAATTAATGATGATTTACATAATTATAAAAAATCAGATAAACGCAATAAAGAACGATTTTTATGGGAATCTGGTAGTTCACATGATGATGATGATGATATTGATGAGGATGATGATAATACAAATAATTCATCAGATAGTGAATCATCAAGTAGTACTAGTGAGAGTGGTAGTAGTAGTAGTAGTAATAGTAGTAGTAGTGATGAAAGTGATACAACTGAATCTGGTAGTCAATATGAAGAATCATCGAACAATGAAGATTCCGATAAGTAAATAGTTGATTTTATGACTATTATTTGTTTATAATTGATTTTTTTTTTTTAGAAAATCTGATAATAAATCATTAAATTCATCAGATGATGAAACAAATTTTGATCGTAAAATTATTAAAAATAATAATGGAAATGATAAGAAAATAAAATCGAATTTAGATTTATTATTGGATTTAGGTGGTGATATTGAAAATTCGATACCAGTAATGACACCATCAATTGGTAATATGCTAACACCAACTATTGATAATACAAATATAAATATAAATACAAATACAATACAAGTAATACCATCATTATTTACAAATACAAAAACAATAGAATTATTAAATAAAATAAACGGTAAAGGTTTATCGGCTAATTATAGATTTACAAGATCACCACATATTCTATCACCAGCAATGACAAATATTAATATTATGTTCAATAATAATAGTAATGAAGATATCACAGATATTCGAATAGGCAAAAAAGTATATTTGTTTATAATTTTTTTTGTAATTAAACTAATTAATTTTTTTTTTTTAGAATATAAGTGGTGATATGGCAATTTATGATTTTGCTTGTATACAAAAATTACCACCAAATGGTTGTTTACCAGCAACATTAGGAATTGATTTTAATGATACAACACAATCTGTTAATTTTGAAATTGTATGTTCATTAGGTAATTTTAATGTTATTATAAAACCAACAATTGGTGAATTAATAAGACCATGTAAAATGACAAAAACATTATTTATTGATAAACAAATAAAACTTGGTGGTATGAATGAACATACAGGTATTATAAAATTATCAAATCAAGAAAATCTAGAACAAAAAATTATCGAATTAATTAATATCGGTATATGTGATAATTGCGATTCTGATAATTTAAAGTAATTAATTAATTAATTAGTTGATTGTTTATTAATTTAGTTTATATATTTTTTTAGATTTTGTGGACAAACTTTAAAATCGTCTAATTTAATATTGGTATCGATTATAAATAAAGAGAAAATTATTGTAAATTGTGAAAATGTTGTATTTGGATCGATTTTGCTCAATGAACTTATCCATAATCTTGGTAATTGAATTTATGCTTGAATTATACTCAAAAATCTACCATTTTATTTAGACTGTTCGCACTTAATATTATAGCGATACTAATTGTTTATTTATCAAATCTAATTGTAGTGTTGTCACATTTTTATCGATGCATTATGTTTATATTCAATTGTAATTATATATAAAAAAAAAAAATATTTTATTTGCTTTAATTTATGTAAGGAATTTAATGGGAATAAACAAACTCCTAATTAAGAATGCGTAAATTCTATTGAAAAACAACCATGATGTGGAACTATTTTGACACAAAACCGTGTAATATACAAACAAAAATTAATTTTTCATTATATTATTGTTTTGAAATTATAACTAATTTTTAGCATACAACATCACATATTCGCTTACTTTCATTTTAAATTCATCTTTTGAGTCTCTATACATATCTGATGCTTCTATATTTAAAGGATCATCGAAATTTAATAAATCCTACAATAAATTTATATAATTAGCACACTATTAATTGTTTCAATCAAAAAAATTACTGTAAATAATGCGTGTAAACCCCAAACAACATCGTTAAGTCGCCGAATCGGTGACCAACCTAAACCATCAACACTATGTTGTCGTAAAAGTGACAAACACACTTCACCAACTTCCGTTATATTCGGATGCCATAAACGTGTTAAACATTTAACAGTAGGTGGCTGAAATTTATTATAAATAAAAAATAAAACAACAAAAACATTTTCGCAAACATCTGCCATTTATAAAATACATACAACCATATTATATTCTTCTGTTACATTTATTGCAAAACGAAATATACCACCTTCCCAATAACCTTCAACAGGTCGTACTGTTAATATAAATTTACTTAAATCATTTTCATTTTCATAATATACAGAACAATTGTTTGGTAAAAGTTGTGCCATTTCTTGTGATTCTTTTATCAATAATTTATCACGAATTGATATACGATTAACATTTGTTGTATGTTCTTCTTGTTGACGTTTTAAACGTTGTGATAATGTAATCATTTTTTTCCCTATTGTAATTTATTTAAAAAAAAAAAAACTATAAACAAATTATTAGCATTGTTTTTGTTACTCAAAAATCTCTCATAGGTTATGTTCCACAATCAACTTTACGCCATCTATTATTGAAATGTTGCAATTTACACAAAACTATAGATGATGCCATTCAAAATGACCATAAATTTGTATAATTAACCACAATAGTAGAATAGTATTATCACCAAATTTAGACTTAATTTTGTGTGTTCTTGAAGTTTAATAGAGATTCCACTGTAAATCGAGAGTTATTTGAGTTTACTACAGGTCAATTTTAGTGTCATAGACTATACTATAATTATGGTTTCTTGGAATTTTATTGTTTTGCCCACTGTAGGTTGGCTGTATTGAAGGTCATTTTACCTGTGACACCTGGCTAATAAGAAATTTGACGTTAATGTCAATTTTTTTTATTAAAATATGAGAAAATTAATTAGTTTTTAAAGTAATTATGTACGCTATTCATTTGAATTTTCTATAATTTTAATAATTTTTCAATACTATTTTATTTTAGATAATTATTAGTGTATAGACGGCAATAATTTTGAAACACACCTGTTGGGTTAAAGAATTATCAAAAATGTCATCATCGGCGATTTATATTTTAGATGTAAAGGGCAAGGTATTATTAGAATTTTTCGATTTAAATTTAAATAATTAATCACGAATTTTATTAATTTTAGGTTTTAATATCGCGAAATTATCGTGGCGATATTGATTTGGGTGTAATTGAGAAATTTATGCCATTATTGATGGAGAAAGAGGAGGAAGGCTTATTAACACCATTATTACAAACAAATGATTGTACATTTGCTTATATAAAAACAAATAATTTATATATAGTTAGTATAACAAAAAAGAATGCAAATATTGCATTGGTATTTGTATTTTTACATAAAATCGTACAAGTTATGACCGAATATTTTAAAGAATTAGAAGAAGAAAGTATAAGAGATAATTTTGTTGTTATATATGAATTATTAGATGAATTAATTGATTTTGGTTATCCACAAACAACAGATAGTAAAATATTACAAGAATATATAACACAAGAAGGTCATAAATTAGAAATACAACCACGTATACCAGTTGCTGTAACAAATGCTGTATCATGGCGTTCTGAAGGCATTAAATATCGTAAAAATGAAGTATTTCTTGATGTTATTGAATCGGTTAATTTATTAGCAAATGCAAATGGTAATGTATTACGTAGTGAAATTGTTGGTGCTATTAAAATGCGTGTTTATTTATCTGGTATGCCAGAATTACGTTTAGGTTTAAATGATAAAGTATTATTTGAAAGTACTGGACGTGGTAAATCGAAATCAGTTGAATTAGAAGATGTTAAATTTCATCAATGTGTTAGATTATCACGTTTTGAAATTGATCGAACAATATCATTTATACCACCAGATGGTGAATTTGAATTAATGTCATATAGATTAAATACACATGTTAAACCATTAATATGGATTGAATCGGTTATTGAACGTCATGCACATAGTCGTGTTGAATATATGATAAAAGCAAAATCACAATTTAAACGACGTTCAACAGCAAATAATGTTGAAATTGTTATACCAGTACCACATGATGCTGATTCACCTAAATTTAAAACAACTATTGGTAGTGTTAAATATGCACCAGAACAAAATGCAATTACATGGAGTATTAAATCATTTCCTGGTGGTAAAGAATATTTAATGAGAGCACATTTTGGTTTACCTAGTGTTGAATGTGAAGATACAGAAGGTAAACCACCAATTCAAGTTAAATTTGAAATACCATATTTCACAACATCAGGCATTCAGGTGATACAAACATAATTCAAAAGCTTCCTACACCTAATTACAATGTTTGTGTCTATTATAGGTTCGTTATTTGAAAATTATTGAGAAAAGCGGCTATCAAGCTCTACCATGGGTCAGATACATCACACAGAATGGCGACTATCAATTACGTACTAATTAAAGCACCGATAGTATCAACCAAAAAACAACTCTTATGATACTTTTGTTTGTATGATGTTTCAAAAATTCTAGTGTTTTTTTTGTTGAATATTTTGTCAATAATAACACTAAATTTTATCATACAGCCAAAAGTATCGTTGGGGTGAAGACACGCCTTTCATCATTATATCTTATTATAACAATACATATGTGGCTGATAAAAGTTGATTGTTTTTTATTATTTTGTATAAGTAAAGGTAATAACAATAAATGAGCTACATAAAATTTATTGGTTCTTAATTAACTACCAGAGTTATTAAGTACACAATTTATATCGATTTTGTTTGCCATTATTTTCATCTAATTTTCTAATACTGATATTAACGAAATCTACAAATTCTATTCAACAATAATTATCGTTTATTGTTCCAAGTCCATTATTAAAGTTTTAATAAACGATACTTATTGTATTCTAAATTTAATAACAATATATCCCTTAATATACATATATTTATAAATATATCAATAAAAAAGTAAAACGAACATAAACTTTCCTTTTTTTATATATATAAAAAACATATAAAATCGTTTAAAATTTTTACTTAAAATACGATCACTAAATCCATGGAATTATGTTGGTAACTAGAATAATTTTAATAGAGCAAATGTAAATATAATAAAAGCGTAATAAAATGTGTTTTAAAACAAATTTTTGGCAGTTTATAGAATTTTTTTTGTTTTGTTTTTTTTTTGTTGATAAAATTATTTTATGTCGATGTAACACCTTTTCTAGCAACAAGTAAATTTAATACAGGATGTTTTTTAATATAACTGACAGCTTTTTTATGGGTAACCATTGTAAAATCATAACCATTACATTGTAATATTTTATCGTGTACACGTAAACCACTTCTTGATGCCGGACTAGATTCATGTACTTCAGTTACATAAATACCCTAAAAATTTTACGAAATCTTTCATATATATTATCATTGATGATAAATTTATTGTTTTACGTTATCTGTATAGCCTTGAGGACTTTTATGATAATCTTGATCAATTCCACCACCAATTTTGAAACCACAACGCATCCTATCACCATCAACTTCTTTATGGAGTGTTATCGGTATCTAAAATGAACCATATTCAAACAATTTTTTAAAATAACAATTACAATAGTATGATTTTTATTAATTACATATATTTAACAAATAATTCAACAAATATATGGATTTATTTTGATTTTTTTCGAACCATGACTCACAGCTGTCAAGTTCAAGTTCTATATCGAATTTAATATAAGATTTCCGATTAATTATACGATTTACTTACACTAAGACACTCCATAGCTGTACCAGCTTGGTGTTGGAATGCCATTTTAGCACACATTTCGACTTCTTTTTTTGTTTTTATTAAAAAAAGAAAATATTAACAAAATATTTTGAAAAACAACCGAGACACAACAACGACGTGATTGACCTTCTCAAATAGTGATTTTCGTTTTATCCCAGAATCGTATCAATAATACCAATCTATTATTAACTGTAATATTATCTAATTGTAGCTCATTGTATGATTTACTGGTTGCGTGCTATTAGGCGTAACAGGACCGTACTTATTTCAGTTTATTCTACTATATAGAAGCAACAATAATAAAAATGATTAATCATTTAATTTACGCAAATTATTGAAGCAATTCTCTTCTATTTGTTCGAAATTGCTATAAATTTACTAGCGACATCATCAAAAGTCTATATAATTGCGAAACGCACTGTAACCTGTCTAAAGCGTCCACTTGTAAGATTATAAAAATACTATTAAAAGATTAATAGTACTAAGAGAACGTTAATTTTCTGTTATTATAATAATAAATTTGATTGTGTTAATGCAATCGTAAATTACAAAAATTATTAAAATTAACGATCTTGTAATGATGGAAATGTTCTATTTTTATTAAATTCATTAAATTTTTATCTCTATTTTAATCAACTAGTAGTAATTTATGTTATTTGTTTTCAGCAACAACAAAAAAAAAAAAACATAAATACATACACACAGATATACACGAAGTACAGGGGTGGGGTTCATGTTTGTTTTAAATTCCGGCGCTTAAGGTCGTCGCGATGCTAAGCGACGCAAAATATATTATGCGCACCCGGCGTCGAACAGCGTGCAGTATGACCCGTGGATCGAATAAGAAATGTGAAACAATGTTTGTGTGTATGGTTTTTAAAATAAAATTCAAATAACATATCATATATAAAGTTTTCATTATTATTACCCCAATTATATTAATTTAAATTTAATTTAAATAAATTATAAGGAACAATTATTATTATTATTTTGAATAAATGCTTAATAGTGCCTCGATTATACTATTCGGTTATTATAAAAGGATTTAATTCTAGATCCAAGATGACCGAAGGTAAGACGGTCAAACCGATATTAACTGATAGTATCGTTGTTATAACAAATTCGATTATTGACAATTTTATCGCTATTATTACTATTATTATTATTATTATTGTTTAAAAAGTTCTATTATTGTATTGTTGGCTGATGTATGATTGTTGTTGTTTCATTTATTTAAAAAAATAATTGAATATAAAATGATTAAATTTCTAAAACAATTATTTATTAATAAAAATCAATTATTTATTGATGATAAGGCAATGAGCCAAATATTCTAATTACTTCCGAGCATCTTTAAACATAGAAATTATAAATAAACTCATCTGCAAATATGTGTGTACCTCACAATCAGTTGAAATTTATTTTCGTTTTAAATTATGTACAAATTTTCTGAATTTTAAAACAATACCTTCCATTAATTAATGTTGAACAAAAGCTTAATTAATTATACGTTAGATTTTATTAATTAATATTTCAATATGAAATTCTTGAATGTTTAATAAATGCTTATTTTTATCCAAGTTTCTATCTTTTTATATTCAAGAAGTGGATGTTTTGCGAATGAGTGTTTGTTATTCTTCTATTCTAAAACTCTAGTAGAACGTTTCATTGTTGTTTTTTGTTTGTTATTAATAATGTTTACTTGGAATATCTGCTAGAATTTTGGAGTTATTGTGCTTATTACCAGTATTAGTTATGTTTTGTAATTTCGATTATTTTCGATTTTTGGTTTTTGGTTTTGGTTTTGGTTTGGTTGTTGTTGGTGTAAATTTGTAGATATGAGTTTCGGATAAAAAAGGATGAGCACCCAAGACGAGACCGCTAGTCTGCTTGTAGCTCAACCATCATTAACAAATGCCTCATCAACGGCAAATTATTCAAAACCGGTGCTAATGCGTCAAGAGTGCACAACATTTCTTGTATCATCACATCATCCTCAATTATCTGTATTTTCT
The DNA here is from genome assembly GCA_037414755.1 of Lydus trimaculatus. Lineage (NCBI taxonomy): Eukaryota > Metazoa > Arthropoda > Insecta > Coleoptera > Meloidae > Lydus > Lydus trimaculatus. Next base: position 10,556 of record JAZBGY010002259.1, read on the forward strand.
GATAGTGAAGAGGATGGATCTTTATGCCTTGAAGAAAATAGTACTAGATCAGTGCCCGATATCGAACTACATTGCAGGTAAGTTGAACGAATTCGAAGCAAACTATTCATTTTCTAAAGGAATGCCGTTTTTTTTTTCTCTCCAAACAAGCATTTTTTTTGGGTATTTCGTTTTTATTATAAGACCATTACGAATGTTTACAGGCTTGACGTAAAAGGTTGCAAACAAAATCTACCATCGAATATACCGACTAGAAATAGAAGTTCATCAAATGCATTCCAATTAGCCCCTTATACATCATCATCAGCATCACCACGTGGTATATTAGAAAGACGCATCTCAACAACACCAACATCAAATTTAAAAATTGTGCGTTCAGTATCTAAAGAGAGCATACGTTCTGTCCATCATTGCACATGTCCCTGCCTTAATGCACCGGTAAGACAACGCAATTCACTGTGTGTAATCCAAAAAAATCTCAAAAAAAAAAATTAAAAAATAAAATAAGGTTCCTAAAACTAAAATAAAATGCTTTTAGTGTTATTTTCTTTGTGTTTGTTTGTACCCTGAAGCTAATTTCAGCACAACGATTACTATAAACAATATCGTTTATTTAACATAGCGAAAAAAGAAACACAATTTTTGGCTGTTTAATTAGTTATTTCTGCTTAAGCCTGTTGCTTTTAAAGTGAATGGCACATTTTCGTTAAATAACAACAATTTGCATGCTATTTTAAAAAAACAAACAATATCTATTATCTTTATAGCTAAAATTCTACACTTTTAGAAATAATTGATAATTATTAGAAAAAAAAAACAAAAAAACAATAATCGACTTGAAGTTGAAGATTTTTCATTTTTTTCTTTCGTTTTACCCTTTTATTTACCAGAAACACACCACCTTTGTATAAAATTTGTGTATGTAGATTATAAAAAATTTAAAAGACAACCTTTTCAAAAAGATAATCTACATTTTGTTGTATAATTTTATTGATCTCCCTTATAGTGTATTTTATAATTTTTATTCTTCAATTATTTATTTAATCGCACCATTACTATTTTTTTATTTTATTACACACATGTAATATATTGTTCCATTCTTCCATATTCTTGCTCACTTACAATATATATTTATTAGAAAAGTGGTAAAATCAAATAACATTTATAATTATTCCATTAACGAATAATTGACACATTTGATTAAACCATTTTGTGCTTTTATTACATAGATGGTAACAAAGAAACAATCATAATAATAATAATAATAATAATGGTAATAAAACAAAATACTTTTATGACGTTATTTATATCTAATTATATTAGTCACAAATTCTAAATTAACGTAATGAATTAATTAAATTATTTATAATTATTATAGAAAATGTGACTAATATTTGTTTGCAATTGTAAATAAAAATATAATAAAATATATTTGAATAAATGAGAAAATGCATAAATTTTCTGCTTTTTTTTTGTCTTCATTATTATATAGTTGCCGTCAGGAAATAGTGAAATTTGACTTATAAGCCAAATTATTT
>JAZBGY010002260.1:0-12085 GCA_037414755.1 Lydus trimaculatus
TATCTTTATATCCCTCAAAATTTACACGCGAGGGTACCGGCCACGTGACATGAACACACTTATTGATCCATGTTGAGTTTGCGTCCCAACTATACATCCACCCTAAATATCCAATAAACCCCCACTAAATATTATGCAAATTTTGAACTGATTGGTAAACATTAATGCTTTTCTAGTTTTATCGTCAATTGAGATTGCTAAATGTCAAGAAAAACACTATCAATTATGCATGTTTACAGATATCCTGACCACAGAATTTATTTTAGGAATGCATAAGTTTCGTTGTGAATGTGCTCTTAAAGTTTTCAGTTAGATTATGAATCCAAAAAAATAGAAAATAAACGTCTTTTGTTGTTCAGGAATTTTTTGGACTTAAAAGTAACAGTAGGCTTTAGTAAATTAGTAATCGTAGTAGAGTGGTATCAGTTCAGGTCCATTGCAAGAATATGTGCTGCCCTCAGGCTACTTTTAGCTGCAATCAAAATTGTAACAGAAGAGAAAAAACAGTAGCAAAACCCTTGTTCCTGTGAAAAACTGTAATTTTGCTACCCATACGAAGTATCATCGTTAGGCGATGCCTGAGTATTGCTTTAGTACTAGCGATGTCTCTGAGTTTCAACTATAAAGAATCTCAACAACAGTATTTGTGTTGCAATAAAAAATTATTTTAGTTGAACAATTTATTTAATTATAATTTTTCAAACTTTCTTTGTAATAATTTATCAAAGAATAGGAAATCTATGAGAATTATCAATTATTATCAACATTTATAAAATTTCAAACACAATAACACAAAACAAAAAAATAAGATTAAGAACAAGAACACAAAACAAAAGAATTAGCATAAGAACAAGAGAACCTTTCTACCAAGCTAATGGACGTGATCTATGCAAACCAATTACACGACCATCTAATTGTGGATAATTTAAAATTCCTATGTCTGACACTGGATGAGGTCTAATCAGATATCCATAATTTACCAATACGTTAAACGTATCACTCATTTCTGCGTGTGTTAAAACATTAATTATTTGATAGGATAATGGTGGTACATAATCAAATGTTTGTAATGATCGACGTGTTGATATCAAATTTTTACTAGCATCACTATTACAATGCAAATGTATCCATTCAGCGCCGTATCCGTTTTCAATTAATATAATTGCGCCTGACCAGGATTTAGTGAAAAGATATAAGTTTAATCTCTCAGTAACTTGATACCTTATACCATATGCTAGTACCAACTTTACCATAAGGTCTCCTAATAAATAATCAGTCATTTCTATTTGATCAATTGATAATTCACTGCTGCTATGTATATTTAATACAAATCTAAAAATAAACAAAAATTTGATAATTAATGGAATGATAATATAAACATTTAGCTCGGGAAATAATAAAAACCTCGGATCAAAATCAAGTTCCACAAAAATGTGATTAAATGCCAATGGCATTACAATATATTCACCAGGTTCCAAAGTTATACTGCAGCTAACAAAACTACTAATCTTTCTTTTACTATACTGAACAAGATTACCAATTATTGGACCATTTTTTTTAAATATAACAATACTTAAATCCATCAATTTACGCTTATCAGCTTCTCTATATCTTTGAGCATCCTGAAATTGATCAATGAATAACAAACAATCATGAATAAATTAACATTATCTTCAGTTACTTGGAAAATAGTTAAATTAACTTTTGTAAGGTGTGTGGGAACTTCTAATAAATAACAGGATAAACCATTCGATTTTAGGATTGGTGATAATACTCCTTCGACGGTTTTCAAGTGCCAATCACTAATTTTGCATATATCAATGAAAAAGAAATGTTTTATAAAAAAATCAAATGGCATCCAAACTGTACCATCACAAAATGACAATGAAGGCAATTGTGTTTTATATTTGCCTAACCATTTATCTGCGTGGAAAACTGAATCACCTACCCAAATACCAGTTCCATAAGTGTCATACAATTTAATAAAACCTATATTGTCGATTTGATATAAATCTAAAATTGCATATGTGCAATTTTTTCGTAAACCGACATTTTGATAATCCGTTTCGGTATATATTGGATTACCACCGCACATTGCAGCCATAATGAAACCGAAGTCCTTGGCCAGCATTAATTGATTCCAAATGGAGTTGTAATCAATATGACAAACATCATTATCAATTCCTTCACGATGTAAATATAAGCTTTCGCAGGGTTGCCCAGTTAGTAGACTAAAACCTTCTGCTGGCGAACCATGTGTTAAAGCTTCGTAACAACCAAACAATTTTGCTGCTGCTTTCTCAAGTAGAATTACCCATAATTGTTTGCCAGGTGTCTTAAGAAGAAGAAAAAAACGTGTATGGAAATTTTTAGAATACTGAAAAATGCTTGCCAAGCGATCTAGTTCAAAAATCATAATTACTTTTGAATATATTAAGTGTCCATTATTGTCACATGGAAATTGATCATCTATTAATACTGTTGTCCATTTACCATTGAAAAATAAGTTTATTTTATATACACCTTGTTTAGAATAATATACATTTCCCCCAAATAATTCGTATAATAAACTTCTGCGTAAGGTTAGAGCGGCTGCTGATCCTAGCATCCATGTATTTTCCAACTTACTCTGAATAACATCTGTAGCCATAGGATTGTTAAATATTGTAAAATCTGAGCAAAATTTATCACTATGACCAATCGCGTCACGGATACGTCTCCATTGGACGCTAAATAGTCTCTTGTTTTTAAGATTGTAACATAAACTGTTAAAATTCGGTTTAAATTTGATATCAAAAAATTTCATTCTCAACGAACGACACTGATCTACAATATAATTGTAATGCTTGTCTACTAATTTATCACTTTGTAGACGCAATGGGTTTGCCAATTCAGACTCAGCATTGTTTACAGGTGCTTTAAAGCACATATTACAAAAATCTGTCGTTTTTGTATTGATAAACGAACAATATATGCATTGCCATTGTGTTATGCATGCTTGAAAATTACTTTCATCAAAATCTGTTAATAAATTTATATTTCCTGTTCTGTGAGTTGCTGTCAAATGATCTATTTGATGGTTTGCACTGAATTTCGATAGACAATTTTCTAAATGACCAATTTCATTACCAATAGTGGTAGTGGTATTATCTTCGTTCTCAGAAAATGGCCTACCATATAGACATAATTGAACCTTCTCACATATCTCCTGGAACTCCCCCATGTGTGTGCCTGAATTACCCTCAGCCTAGGATAATGCAATTGAAAAAATATGAGCTTTACGTTTTTCATTTTGTTTACATAAATTAAATATGTTAGAACTTATAATACCGCCATTATTACAAAATGTAATTTGGTGATAATACCAATAATTGATAAAATTTATTACAAATTAATTGAAATCTTACCATTTTAGATTGTTATGGTGAATCTATTCTACAAAATAACAAATAATTTTAATATTTTCCAAAAAAATAACTGAAACTCAAAAAAGTCAGTTAAACTTTAAACTTAGATTGAATATGGCGGCGACAAGTCTTCCTAACGAATTCATATCCGGTTGAGGATTCAGTCGGTATTGCAGATTTTAATCGAAATGGCGACCACTCTGTGCTTCTGACTAATAGAGAGCGACTATACAATAGCAGCTTCCGGCGCGCGAAATTAGTAGATAATTCAAAATAAATAATTACGATTAAATTTAATGAACGGATCAATCAACACTGTTAGATAAAGTAAAAAATTATATTGTTGTAAACAGTAAGTTTATTTTTCAATTTTAATTTAAAATCAAAATATTTCACACCTAATTGTTAAATTAGATCAAACGTATAGTCAAAATGATTATTGGTTTTTGATAACAACAGAAAAAAATAATGTATTATTCACTCAACGCTGTTACCTATATAGCGTTGATTTTCAAATGTGAACATTGAATAAAATACGGATAATGTAGATGCAATTCGATGTTTGTCTGATAAATCCAGCCGCAGATATTTCATTATGATCATGACAACGATGGTAGTCGGTGAGATGTTTAGAGAAACCTCTAATTGTAAAAGTGAATGAAATTCATAGACACTACCGACCTCTTGTTTTATATTTATCTCATTCCAACATATGCGAAACCCCCTAAGAGTAGATGGTGCTAGTCTATTTCCAATGTTCGCATTTGAAAAACCAACACTGTATAGCTATCTAGCAAATGTACTTCTAGAGGTATGTGGGAATGGTTCATTTTCCCCCAACACTAGTGGTGGTAGTGGATTAGGCCTCCAGTGGACACCACTATTAAAAAAAACGCACCTTGTGTTTTACCTCTAACCTAGTGTAGAGAATACTCATGCTAAAGAATAACATACAAATACTTGTGTTTCTTAAAAGTTTATTAAAAAAATATGCTATACAATTGACGTAAATATAATAATATAATATAAAGAAGCCTTGTGTATATACATAAAAAAACTAATAATAATAAATAATAATTCATATATTCAGAGGATTCAGTTGTACAACACCAGTATTGCCGCAAACAGATTTGGATATATTACTTAATTTAGTAAAATTGTCCAGACTTTTACCACTACCTATTGTTTTCAAATTATAATCAATTCGATCAGCAGCCTATAACAGTATTAATTTGAATTAAATTCACAATTATAAAATAATATTCTCTTAATTACCTCATTAATCCAAGCTTCAATCATTAATCGCTCATGTTCAGCTGAAGGTAAACCTTGTTTTATTGTATAACTACCTCTTGATAACGCACACACACTAGCATAAATATCCATTGATGAATCAGCTAAACGTTTTAAAATGAATTGTTCATTAACAATGCTTTTACCGTATTTAATCAAAACCATTTCAACAGTTTGACCGAAAGCATCAATTTTCTAAATAACAAAAGAAAAATAATTATTAGGTAAACGTTATTTAGGAAAATAAGAAAGATTTACTTTTGCTAACACTTGAGATGGACTAATTAATTCTTTAGCAACAAATGGATCCATAGAAGGTGGTGAAGATAAACCAACCGAACGTACAACACGTTTTGATGCTTCTTCAAATATTAAACCTAAATTTGCTGTTGGATTTTTGAAAGCATTTTGTAATTCTTTTAAATGTGCTCCAGCATATTGTATACCTGAATTGATTATTCAAATTCATTAATAATTAAATCTATTTATTATTGTTATTTAATTACCAGTTAATGCAACAAATAGACGAAGAATATCATTAGTGTCTTCAAAAATTCGGAAAATTCTTAAATCTCTTAGAACACGTTCTAAACCGGTATCTTTCATAAAACCCATACCACCCATTATCTGTATGGCTTCATCGCAAACATACCATGCTGATTCTGATGCGAAACACTGAAAATTTTTACGATTCAAAGATAAAATAAAAAACTAAATGAGAATATGTTGTTTACTTTTGAAATAGCAGCTTCTAAATGATAATTCTGTGATCCTTGATCCATATTACCGGATATCATATATGCCATTGATTCAGTTATATATTGTAACATACACATTCTAGCGATTTTCTCTTGTACAGAACCGAATGTATTGATTTTCTGACCAAATTGTGTACGTTGTGTTGCAAATTCAACAGATTTTTTTATACATGATCTCATTGTACCAGCTAATGCTGCTGCCATACCAAATCTACCATTATTTAATATATTCATAGCAACTTTAAAACCATTACCAACACCACCCAATACATTTTCAATTGGTATTTTAACATTATCAAAATATACTTCAGCTGTATTTGATGCTTTTATACCCATTTTCTTTTCGGGTGGACCATTTGTAACACCACCAAATGAACGTTCAACAATAAATGCAGTTACTTTATCAATTGTTTTACCAGTTTTTGGATCTTTTACTGGTGTCTGTGCAAATACAGTCATGATTTCAGCAAAACCACCATTACTAATCCAAATTTTTGAACCATTTAATACGTAATGTTTACCATCGTCTGATAAAACAGCGCGTGATCTATGAATAAATCACATATATTATAGTATCAGATACAATATGTATTTTTTTGTTTGTTAAATACTTAATTGATCCAGCATCAGATCCGGATGATGGTTCTGTTAAACAAAAAGCAGCATATTCCCCTGATGTAACTCTTGGTAAATATTTATTTTTCTGTTCAGGTGTACCAGCTATTAAAATACCTTTGAAACCAATAGACTGATGTGCTCCTAATGTTATACCAACACCCAAATCATTACCACCAACAATTTCAACTAATCTAGCATATTGTGTATTTGTTAAACCAAGACCACCTAAATCTTGTGGTACTTGTAAACCAAAAGCACCCAATTCCCATAAACCAGACAATGTTGTTTCATCGATTTTTTCATTAGCATCATTTTTTGCAGGATCATTTACTTCCTAATAATTAGATTTCTCTTAGTTTTTTTTTTTAAACAATAATCGTAATACTAACCTCAAAAAATTTGGTAACTGGATCAACTAACATTTGTAAGGTTTCTCGTTGTTCTGGTGTTAAAACATTTGGATAAGGAAAAACTTGACGACTTTCTAATTGTCCTCTAAATAGATTCATAACAAATGAATGATTTTCTGTAGGAGTAGGTGATGATTTATCGGTATTTTGTACGGTTTTACATTGTATTGAGGTAGTTATAAATAATCTAAAAAATAACAAATATTTTTAAATGATAATCATTTTAAAATAATTTTACCTTTTATTTAATCCATTTTCGATAATATTACGATTATTAATACAAAACTTTCCAATTCGTAACATTTTTTTTGTTAAATTTTATTCGCAACTTCCTACGATCTATTGAATTTTGATGTGGTAGCCGTCTTACTCAAACTTATTAAATCAACTTAATTTATAATGTTAGTTAGTTTTGTTGAAAAACAAACTAAGAACTTTGGACTTCGAACTGAAATGCACAGGTGAACTTAAAAATAAAAATATGGACATGTGGATATTCCACTTGTTGACAATACATGGGCACTCCCACTAAACAACATATTGTATGTCATCCTTGTTTTACTCGAATAATTCCAATATATCCATCATTGTTTGTTTTAATGTGTTTTGACATTCCTAGATAGCCGATGAGAGCGCTATAACGGCAGGACAGGCAATTCAAAATATATTAAGTATTGCCAATATAAAATAAAAAAAATTCCTGGTCTTCAAAATAAACAACTATTATAGTTCGAGTAATTGCCGATGGTTCGTGAATGTTCGTGTAGGGGATGGGGATAAATTATTTTGCTTATCATTTAACAATGACAAATACGTTTAAAAATTGATGAGAATTAATCTAGTGATAAATTATAAAAATTGCGTATTATTTAATTTATATTTTAATAGTTACCAATTAAATAAACGTTAAATTTTCTATAGATATATATGAGAAAATGTGTCAAAAAAGTGTTATTATTTTAATATTTTTAATATGTTATTTTATTTGTTGTTATGGGGCTGATTCTGATATTGAATTAGATGCAAAAGCTCAATCAACCCATAGAATAGATAGTTTAAATCTATTATCGTATACATTTTTATTAATTTTAACTGTACTTACTATATGGCTGTTTAAACATCGTCGTGTTAGTTTTCTACATGAGACTGGTTTAGCTGTTATTTACGGTAATTGTGTTTTTATTTAAACAATTTCGAAAATCGATAATCTTTGTTTGTTTGTTTTCAGGTTTAATTGTAGGGGCTATAATACGTTATTCTGGTAGTTCATCACATGTATTAAACATGCAAGTGATATCGAATGATCCAAAATATAATTCAAGTTTACCACCAGATACACTATCATTACATTTTCCAGTAAAGGGTGCATATATAAAAACGAATAAAACATTTCAATATAAATTTCGTGGTGAAATTGTTGATTTAAATGAAAATGAAATTGATTTAAAAGCAACATTCGATCCGGAGATTTTCTTTAATATCATATTACCACCAATTATATTCCATGCTGGTTATTCATTGAAAAGGGTAATTATTATTAACTCTATTGATTGTAATTAGACCAATCTTTACCTATCAAATATACGATACTCGTAATTCGAAAATTAAGGCTATTTTTGATTAATTGCTTATTTGTTATTTAGATTACAGATAATTATTTAAAAAATATACAGGAAAATTGTGTGCGGTTAAATAAAAGTCAAATTATTTTTAGATAATTTTATTGGAATTATTTCAATGTTTTTTTTCCCACGAACCTATAAATATTTAATGAATTTCTATCGCCTCAGGATATTCTATTATAAATACAATAACAACAAAAATACTAATTATTTATTCGATTAATAAAATTAAAACAACTTTATTGTGGTTTTGCTTCTTTTGGTTTGTTTCAGAAATATTTTTTTCGTAATTTGGGTGCAATATTAACATTTGCAATAATTGGCACAACAGTATCATCTGTTATTGTTGGTGCATTAATGTATGGTTTTGTACAATTAATGCCGGCACGTTTAGCAACTAGTTTTACATTTTTGGATACATTATATTTTGGTGCACTTATATCATCAACTGATCCATTAACAATATTAGCTATATTTAATGATTTACATGTTGATGTTAATTTATATGCACTTGTTTTTGGTGAAAGTGTATTAAATGATGCTGTTGCTATTGTATTGAGTGGGTGAGATTTTGGATTAAAAAAAAACAACTATTTTTCTACCACCCTATATACTATATTTAATTATAATTTATTGTTAGATCAATTCAAAATTACGGTGAACGTTATCAATCCGGTTCTGGTGGTTTTGAGACGAAGGCCTTCTTTAAAGCTGTTGGTGATTTTTTTGGTATTTTCATGTTATCATTATTAATTGGTGCTGCAATGGGTTGTGTAACAGCATTGATATCCTTTTTAATTAATTTAATAATTATTTTAAATAATTTCAAATTATTTACCTTAATTTTTTGTATACATGACGAAATTTACAAGGGTTCGTGATTTTCCATTATTAGAATCAGCATTATTTGTATTGATGTCTTATAGTACATTTTTAATAGCTGAAGCATCAGAATTAACAGGTGAAAATTAACGATTTCTGAATATAATTTTTAATAATAATAATAATACTAATAATAATAATTTAGGTGTTGTTGCTGTATTATTTTGTGGAATTTGTCAAGCACATTATACCTACAATAATTTATCGGATGATTCTAGGACAAGAACGAAACAAATGTTTGAATTATTGAATTTTTTAGCTGAAAATTTTATATTTTCATATATCGGTGTATCAATGTTTACATTTCCAAAACATCATTTTGATCCTCTATTTATTTTAACAGGATTTGTATCCTTTTACCAACTATTATGTGTTTTAATTAGTCGATTTTTATTATTTTTAATGATTTTCTTTAATAAAATCTAGACTTGTGCAGCTATTGGACGTGCTGCTAACGTTTACCCTTTATCATTTTTATTAAATTTAGGACGTAAACCAAAAATTCCTGCAAATTTCCAACATATGTTATTCTTTGCTGGTAATTTAATATTTAATTGTTTATTTTTCCAAAAAAAAAAACAAAATATAATTATTTATTATAATAGGTTTACGAGGTGCAATGTCATTTGCTTTAGCTATCAGAAATACAGTATCAGAAGCACGTCAAGCGATGTTAACAACAACATCATTAATTGTAATAATTACGGTAATAATTCAAGGTGGAGCTACTATGAATTTACTACAATGGTTCCAAATACCGTAAGCTTTGATAAGATTAGTTTGTATTGTAATTAATTGATTATATTTGTTTAGTATTGGACAAGATGATGAAACTGAAGCATTATCACATCAAGGCCATAATGTAAGTTTCTATTATTATTATTGTTCATAAATCGATTGATTCAATTGAATTATTAGCTTTACAATTCTATGGAAAATACATCAGGGGTAGGTAGATTTTATTAAAAATGATTTATTGTACAGTGTAATAACCGATAGGAATTAGTACATTATGCTATTTTTTTTTTTTGATAATATACATTAATTTCCCGTAAAGCCGGCAATGTTATATTGTATGTATTATCAAAAAACAAAAAAAATACATTTGATAAACAGAAAAAATATCAAGGCAATTATGTTTAATTGACTTTGTTTGTTTGTTTGTTTTTTTGTTCATTCTAAAAAAAAGAGAAGTAATCAAATTAATTTCATTAGGGAAATACAACACCTAGAACTGATTGGATTGAAACATCAGAACCTGATTTAACAAAAATAAATGAAAAAGCTGTATTAGCTAGAATATGGGGTTCATTTGATACAAAATATATGAAACCATTATTAACACATTCACGTCCTACATTATTGGAAACATTACCAGTATGTTGTAATCCAATAGCTAGATTGCTAACAACAACTGAGCAAATGACTCAGGTATAAATATAAAATATATATCTATATATAAAACAACAATAAATAAATATTTGTTGAAATTTTACAAAAAAAATATATCATATACGTAATTAGATAAATAAATTTAAACAAAAAAAAAAAAAAAATTATTGTAAGCGGTGAATTATTTCTGTCTTATAGGAAGGACAGAATAAACCTATCAGAGATTCTGATTCTGATCTTTGTATAGAAGAAAATGATTTTGCTAATAGTGATCTAAGGGCAAGTTCTAATAGAGTAAGTCATTAAGTTAAACCAGATATTGAATTTTATTTTTTTGTTGTTTTATTTATGTTATTATTATTGTTATTAATTAGTTAATTATAATTTTTGTTTTGTTTTGTTTGTGCACAATTTTTAGATCCGTTATGTACATATTTTTATTAATTATTTTTAAATAATATTATAAATATTTGTTATTGTTTTCCAGCCAATTCATTCAATTAGTGGGCATCAAGTTTAAATAATTTAACAACAATTTAATTATTGTTTGATCTAGTCAACAAATTCGTTTGTTTTGCAACAGAATATACTATATATAATTGTTTATGTAATGATAACGATAAACATTTATGTTGTGTTGCTGTCAAATAAGTTTTCCATTATTTTTGTTATCAGATAAATGGTCATTTATGTACGTAAATTCTGTCAATAATATGCATATATTCACAAATTAGTAATTATATGAATATTATGTTATACTGATAACTTGATAACGAGAGCAGTATTATTATTATTATTATTGAAATAAGGTTGCAGTATGACATATTAGCTTGAATATTAGATTATTATTTTGCGCAAATATACACAAATATCAAGCAATTTTTATTTAGCAACATTTTAAGTAATAAAAAAGTGATTTAGTTTATAATTTTTAATGATGTACGTATTTTAATTTTTACAAATGCATGCGTTTCGCTAACGTTTTGCTACTATATGACTGTGAAATTATGTTGGTTGTAAATTGAGTACTTAAAAATTGTTAAAAAATCAATAAATTATTGAAAGATTATTTTTGTTCACTACCCGTATATTACCTGCAGATGTACCTGCATATACAGTATGTGGCAGCAAAATAGGTACATAGGCAGAAGTATCTATACCACTCAATCTCATGAAGAGAGACTGTGGCGCCACCCACCCATCACCTTAGTATTGATCCTTGTCTGTGCCACAGTACTTTGAGAAAGATTTCGTAATGTTGCTGATGCTTCTGACAAAGATCGCAAATATTTATCATCTGTTACAAAATATTAGTCTGATAAGTACAATTTTTAATGTATGAAAGAACTAGAGATGGGTGGCGTCAGTAACCGACGTTCTTCCATTTCTGGCTGACCAATTTCGGTTTATCACAACTTATCTGACAGACATGAGAGTGGGTAGAGAAAATACTTTCTCCTGTGTACCTAGTTTGCTGCTGCATACTGTATAACGTTCCATTGCTAACACGATAGTTTAGAGTTATACTTACGATATTGTAAAGAAAGGGAGTGCAGTTAAAGGGAAAAAAACGATGTGAATTCAAAACTATTTTATTTGAGATTCTCGATAAATAGCTTTTTTTTAGCATAATTCAATAGCTGCAGCAATTCCCATACCACCACCAATACATAGTGCAGCAATACCACGTTTCTTATTTAAAC
>JAZBGY010002261.1:0-12081 GCA_037414755.1 Lydus trimaculatus
CGAAATTTTTACACAATTCTCTTGAATACGGTTCTAGAACACGTTCAGGAACACCTTGATAATGAAAATGTTTAAACAATACTACATGTGTATGTGATTCATTCAATTTGAATAAACACAATAAAACAATTATTAATACAACTGTTTTTGCCATTGTTTTGATGCTATCTAAATGGTAGTTAAGGAAGGAAATAAAAAAAACGATCAATAACAGACAAATACTGGAAAAACTTGTTTACAAATTGGTTTTATACTACCTCCGTTAGAATTTTGTCATATCTAAAAGATAATATAAAGATTTAGCACAGAAACAAGAACAAATAATTTTAATATGAATTGATGATAATGTAGGTTGTGAACTACTCTTGTTGTAGACCTCCTTAATACTGATTAACGTATTTTCTGGAAATTACAAGAAAACTTTATGGATAAATCTAAAAATAAACGTTATCTATAGCTTACCCGAATCAATAAACAATTCTTAATTCAACCTATTTACACAAAATTGTCGTCTTTTTATTTCTAATATGCATTTATAACGTGGGAATTTCCAGACCTTAAGAATGACTTGTTTGTATTCAACACATACTAATTTTGTATCTAACAACACAATAAACAAATTAAAATATTCATAAACTAGTATTTTTATTCATAAAATTCGATTTTACGAATTATAATACCTGACAATTAGATTATTTGTTGATTTATACGAATATCTGATTGCATAGCTTGTGGCGCCGTCGAATCGTTTAATATTTAAAGGGTCCATACACGTTGAACACTAGATTTCAACAATCCAGGTTTACGCTCGTAACATTGGCAACTACGCTATTTTTGACAAGAGTATACAAGTATAGGCAACCAATAATACATTCTATCATAAATACGTATATTCCGTGTAAAGCTTTGTTCAGATTAGTCACGTTATCTAAGTCATCGATCAAAACAAGTGGTACTCGAAAGAAGCAACATCTGTAGAAAGAGGCGGGTGGGGTAGAATTTCCCATTTGATCGTTTCTAGGTATGTTTTGACCGGCTTAGTGAAGTTCGGATGAGCATTATCGTGCTGCAAAATAACTTAATCGTGTCTTTCGCAGTTTTCCGTCCGTTTTTCCTTCAATGCGTGGTGGTTCAAGTCGTGCATCAATTGTAGTCGGTAGCGATCCTCAGTCATGGTCTCATTCGATTTTAGTAGCTCATAGTAGATCACACCCTTTTGACCCCACCAAATATGAAGCATGAGCTTGGACATATGGATATTTGGCTTTGCCACTGGTGTTGATGGTTGGCCGCTTGAGTTGGTCGTAATGGATCGATTTTTCATCGTCAGTAACAATTCGATGCAAAAATCCCTTATTTCTTTTCTTTACGGATCAAAAAACCGCTTCTCAACGTCCCTCGATTTCAATTCATATGCGACCCAAATTCCTAGCTTGTGGATAATTTCTATGGCCTTAAGGCGTTTTTCTACCTTTGATAAGTCAACTTCCAAAGATCCAGACAATCCAATTCTTCATCTTTAAACTTTTTCGGTTGTCCACGTCGTTCGAGCAAGGATCATTGTCTCAAGTCGAAATCACCACTTTTCAAACGTGCAAACTGCTTTATTTTAACGCACTCCGACCGTGCTCCACTGGGCGGTGCAGCGATATAGAACCGGAGCAGACTCTTTGAGCGCTTTTCACAGAAGCTGTTGATGCTCTGACATTTGTTTTTCAGTTTATAAAAAAATTAATATAACAATAAACATAAAACTTTTCAATACTAATGTTTTATTCTTCTTCAATTTAAGAATATGTCTTGTTTTTGCTCGCTAACAGTTGGTAATTAACCAGTTGTAAGTTGGAAGCATGCGAGCATTTTTTCTGGGTGATGCTTAATTAGATGATGGTGACATGTTGAATTACTGGTAATGTATAAATCATGATTAAAAAAAACTAATATAAGAAAAATTGATCTTCTGAATAGTTTTCCTAGGGCATCAAATTGAGTATATGCTCTAGTGGCGTCAAAATATCAACGCACGCCCCTGATGGCTCCGTTTGAGCAAACAGAACAATAAAGAAACATACGGTTTGCTTCAACCAATGAGGGCTAAGAATTATTTAGTATAATTGATGAATTCTGAATTCTAATTGGCTACGCATCAAAATGTATGACATTATTGAAACCACTAATAAAATGTAAAAACGATTAAAACAAAGAGGATAAGATAGAGTGGAAGCTTCCCATAAGATCCAATGTAAAAAAATAGTATAGAGTTTCAGCGCCTCTAACTAGTCGAGCTCTAATATACTTGACCTTCTCCTCTATCTTATTCTCTTTGGATTAAAATTTATCAGTTGAGGACAGTACCGGTAGTGCATGGCCCGCTTTAAGTGTATTATTTGTCATAAATATCATAAAAGTATCAAATTTTTAAATTTCAAGAAATTTAGATTTGTCTTCAGTAGTTCTGTGAATTTTTGATAAAAATATATAATTAACCCTAATTTGTACATTTATAACTTCTTATTAGATTTAAAAAAAATTAAACTGTGAACAAAGCTTTACATGTTTCTTTCTTTATCTAATTTATGCACTTGTATATGACTATCTTTGTCTTTTTCAAACTTGTCGTTGTCGTTGCTTGTTGCTACTGGAAAAACAACTGTCAGTATAAGCGAATGTACATTTTGATTTTTTTTTAAGGTAAATTTCGTAAATTCCTCAATTAGACTGGTAAAATAGCATTTTTTATTTATAAAACAAAACAATAATCCTTATATTTATTTAATTGTCAAGTTTATTTTGTAATTTTATTAAACATTTATTGTTAACCTCAATTTCTACCTGAACATTTGTTTGTATTTGGTTTTTTTGTTTTTATGTAAACAATGTACATTTCTCTTTTACAGTTGATCTTGTAAATTTACTTTTATCAAAAACTTAACTAGCCGAAGAAAAAAAAATGGATGATCAAGAATCGGAAATGGCACCACCGGAAATGTCACCCCATGATTTAGAAAAAATCGAAGAAGCCAAATTGAAAGCAAAATACGGTAATGTAATGCCAACTGGTGGTTGTGGTATTGGTAGTGGTGGTGGCGGTGCTGGTCCACGTTTAATGGGTGGTCATTCTGCATTTCTACAAAAACGTTTAGCAAAAGGTCAAAAATTCTTCGATTCTGGTGATTATCAAATGGCCAAACAGAAAGTTGGTAATAATATCAATAAATCGATACAATTAAAAGCTAGTTGTGGTGGTAATGGTAGTGGTATTGATGGTGGTGGTGGTGGTTGTCCAGTAACAGCAACATTTGCTGCAACCGGTGATGCAATACCAACACCAGAAACTGTACCAGCTAGAAAGACATCAATAATACAACCGTCGAAATTTACACCGAATGTAAGCTAGTTTTGTTGTTGTTTTTTTTTATATACAAACAAAAAAAGAAATGTGAATGGAAAATAATAAAATATACCATGTAGATATTCTAGTAATAATTAACGATCTTTTATTAAAAACTTATTTATTGTAATCTTGTTCCCTCCAATCTTTATTAATAGATAACCTTTTTTTTTGTTGTTTTTCAAATTTAACCTGATACTTTTCTCGGAAAGTTGTACACTATTTTTGTTTTGGCTTATTGTATCTTTTCAATTAAACCCAAACCAATTAAATAAACTTACTGCACTTTGCATATTGGTGTTTTATGTACGCATACCTTTTTATCAATATTTAATTGTTATCCAGCCTGTTAATTGCAAACTACCTATCTTTAATTATAATTTTATCCCCTATACCTCTATTTGATGGACTAATTCTACGCTTTCTTCAGCTTTGTTCTTTGTTAATTCATTAAATTTTCTGTTACAATATTGATTTGTTAACAGGTGAAATGTCGGAGTATGTCAGAGGGATGTGTGGAATATAAAAAAAAGCAACGTTGATTGTTTTCCACATGTTTTTGCAAAATTTTTAATTAACAACAAAAATTCCACTTTAATGTAAATTTTGTTTATTTTCAATGTAAATAAATATTTCGGAAAAAAATTAATCAATAATCAATAAGTTAAGAATGTGTTTTGTTTTATTCAAATATTAGTTTTTTTTAACATTTGAACAGTTAGAACGCTAATCGTAACATGGAAATTGCAACACCAAGAAAAGGTAGGAATTTGTTGACCAAACTTGGGTAGAAACGTTTAGCTACTAAAAGATAGCAAACTTCATTTATATCACTCAAGTGATAATAGCTTATATGACAGTTCTTTCAACAATTTTACCAGGTGTATGTTATGCGAGATTTTGTTCTTTTCTTTATTGTTTTGGCCGTTGATCGAAATTATCGCCAATTCGACAGAGGTCGTATTGTTGGTTTGTACGAAGGTGGTTTTTAGTTCAGACAAATTACAAATCGTCTTAACCGGAACCAATCATGCGCTGCTATCAGGTATGGTCTAGGGAGGATCAAGAAGGTCGCAGAAGAGGAAGCAGGGGGCGAGAAAGAACATGATCTCTATCTTCGTTTTATAGCAACAAGAGACCGATTCTCCACTACCAGATCAATTGTCGATCAACGGTTAGCTAATGAAGATCGTCCTGTAACCCTTCGAACAGTTTACCGCAGAATCATAGCTTTCGGCTTGCAATCGTATCTGCTACATCTTGTGTTACCATTAACAGCTCAACACTGGAACTGGAACCTAGAAAGGCATAAGGTGGTGTTGTTCAGTGGTGAATCCCGGTTCTGTTTGGGATGCATGTTGGAACGTCGCAATGTTGAATTTTCTATTGCGAGGCCTTTGCACCAAACTGTGGGGGATTATGGTATGGGGTGCTATAACTTATAGGTCTTGTAGGTCTTGTTTTCCGAGGTAATATGACCGCCCAGTGATATGTAGATGAGGTGATAGAATCCCTTATTCTTCCATTTCTTGAGCAGTTGGAAGACCAAATTTTCCAGCAGAATAATACGCGTCCTCATATTGCAAGACGTTCCATGGACCAATTTGCAGAGGGTAATCTCCTGCCATGACCTGGCCACCCCGATCTCCTGATCTTTCACCCATCGAGCATGTTTGAGACATTATTCGGAGAAGTCTGAGAAACTTGCTGCAGTCTTCTCAGGCACTGCAAGCTCTACAGCACGAATTATAGGCTGCTTGGGACACAATACCTCAAGAGGAGATCGAGCATATGATAGAAACGATGCCACGAAGGGCTAGGAGAGTGTGTAACCAATAGAGGGGGGGGGATATTGCACTGCTATGCTCTTGTACGTTTCTATCGCGTTTCAAGCTCGCAAACAATCTGCTATAACGACATTTTTACGCACATAATTAGCGCGTTATAAAGCCGTTATCAGTTCTACTAATTCTTTAATTCAAAATGTACTCCTTATGATAAAACATCAATATTGTTAGATTTAGGACGCCCCACAATCTTCAAGGTCTAGGGCCCGTTTATCCTTAATACGCTACTGCTATCATGGATACTGGTGTTATTGATTGAGGGACAATAATAATACCGTAACTAAATTCTTGATTATTTATAAAATATTCAACAAAATAGATTTTTTCCGTATCATACATTTGTTTGATGATGATAATTGTCGTTTAATTTCAAAAGCTATAATACCGAGTGCTGTAGCAACATTTAAACTTTCTAAATCATCATTTAATGGAATCACAAGTCTTGCCCCATTATTTTTTTGTGCTAATTTATAAGATTGTTCACTAATACCTAATGTTTCACCACCAATAATTAAAATAACATTTTCATAATTTTTAAAATCAACACCATAATATGGTAATAATGGTAAATTATGATCTAATTCGGATATTGTACGATTATCAGCAATAAAAATTTTATTGTTATCACCATTGAATTGTTCTAATTCATCATTTAAATCGATATCTTTATGGATTTGTAATTTGAAATGTGCCCCCATTGAACTTCTTATAACTTTCGTTTCCCATAAATTCACACAACCTACACAACAATTTATTATAAAACAAAACAAAACAAAACAAAAAAGTAAAATTGATTTTAACCTTTAGTTAAGAATACTTTGCCACAACCAACACCGGCACATATCCGTAGAATTGCACCTAAATTGCCCGGTTCACGTACATTATCACAGATTACAGTGAATGGTAATGTTGGTGTTTTCGGTTGATAATTTGAAACATCTGGATTTTTAAAAATACCTAAAATTTCACCAATTTAATTAATTTATTTCGATTGAAATATGAAAGATTTATAGGGGATTGTGTACCCATTATGCCTGGTGTTGTTGTTAGATCTGACCATAATTGCATTTCACGATATGGCATTTTATATAAATGTCCACCAATTTTCGGCAAATACGGCAATAATTCGTTTACATCTTCTTTACGACTGAATAAAATGTATTTTAATTGGCAGTTGGCGATGAGTGCGTCTTTTATCAAACGTTTACCTTCTAAAAGTATCAAATCTTTTTTGGTTTTCTCCTTTTTCGACTTAATTTCAGTCAGAATTAATCTACAAAAAACGAGGCGTTAAGAAGTTTGTTTTACTAAAGAGAACCACCAAATTACCCAATTCTAGGATCATTATTTTTCATCTTCTCATATACAAGATTACCCTCTTGATCAACTATCGTCTCTAACATGTCTGTTGTTGTATTAATTTTTGTTTTTTGATTAGTTGCAACTAATGGTTTTCTTTTAATTGTTTGTGATTTGTAAACATCTTGACCTACTACTGTCTGTTTACGTGATTCTGACCAATTGATTTGTGCAGAACCATATTTACCAGATAACGGTTCATCTTTTACATTATGATCAGTTTTAATTTCAGTATTCTTTTCATATTTTGTTTCAACTTCATTATATTCTTCTGGTGTATAAACACGGACCGGTTTGCGATGTGTCCAACGAGGATAATGACGAATTTGTATGAAATTTGAATATTTTCCATAAATATTTAAACAATTTTTGAAAACATTTGGCATTTTTATGTTTCTACAGTAATTTTAATTTTTTTAATTTCAAAAAGACATGCTACAATTTTGAGGTTAAGTTTGTGTCTAAAGTCACAATATCAGAGTTGTCAGATTTCATTGGAGCTTTCTTCGATTGTCATCAGATGTCGCAACATGGATTTAAAAAAATTTTGCTTTGAAACTGACGCGACAATCGTTGTATAAACTCTCTTCTGTCACTTGATTTCAGATGCAACTATTTTCATGCATTTATGGGAATATGTAGGCTCCACTGGGCTCCACCTTACCATTGAATGTGTCGAGTAAAAATCAGTACACCACTACTGTTGAGCAGGGACTTAAACCTTAACGTTAAAAACCCCTATTTGAACCCTAAACTCTTTAATTTTTGTAACCCTAACCTTAACCCTAATTCAAATTTCATATATGCAGATATTTTTCTGTTATGCCATAATCTTTAAAAAAAATAAGGGTTTTAGGGGTTTGTAAGGTTTAAGAAATTATTTTTCCTTTGATAATTAACGCCGGAACACGGGCGTTGGAGTCGCACGCCACAAGCCAGAGGGGCCCAAATTACAATGAAAAATCATATTTCATATTTGGCGGTTGATATAAAATATAAAAATATATTTCGTGGTTTGATTAGAGCTTTAATTTTATTTATTTATTTATATTTCAACTAAAAACCACAATATGAGCATGGATTTTTGGTTTTCACATAGAGTTGACAATGGCTGATTTATTTATATGGGCCCTAATAACTTTGTAGCGCCTATGGGGCCTCTCTATTTTTTAATCACGACTTAAAGTCCACTTTCCTCTAAATCAACCTTATGTTTTATGTTTTTGTACATAAAGTTCATTCTAATAAAGCAAATTTATGTGCGTGACAAATTGAGATGAATCGTAGCCTCAATGCATGTTAAGTTGAGAATAAGGAAGCGAAGTTGAACCGGCCCTCAGTAAACCCAAATACACTTACCAGTAAACTCTTACTAGGTAGAAATTCACGGTTTTGATGTTTTCCAGTATGTATATAGATACGGGGTACGTGTTTTTCCATTCCCGGCCATACTTAAGCTATTTTATGAAATATAAGTTAGCATCGGAAACAGCCCTATGTCCTCCCGATCTTGTGAGTTACCGACCTTTGCTTCAAATTGAAAAATGCGACCGTGATCTTGTCCCCCGTTTTCAATGATATTAGATGTACTGCATGCGGACCCTTAAGACAGAAAATGGGGGTTGATGTTCGAAATCAGTTTTTTTCAAATTTTCTGCGTATTATTTGGGGATAAGGCTGTAAGCATTTTTTTTCGAAAGAAACAAACTCGTAGCATGGAGGCGCTAAGTTGCATCTTGCAACGAACCTTAGGTCCGGTTCTGGAAACATCACAGAGTATGAAAAACGTTGCTCAGTTTAACAGGACGTATATTTAACAAACATTTCTGTACACTTATGTTTATTTTTTTAGTTGTAGAGAATAAAGTCTTTGACTTAGTTTGTTTTATCTTTATCTACCCTTAATCAAGACTTTAATAAAATTTTAGGGCTAACCCAAAAAAACCCTAACTTTTATTTTTATTCTGTAGAAACCTTTAATGAAACCCTAACCCAAAAACAGGAATTTGGGTTTACTTGAACACGAACCATAACCTTAATTCATGCCACAGTGCGTCGGTATGAATGTGTTCAAAGGTGTATAGGACGTTTAGTTGCGTTTAGCGCGCGTGAAAAAGACGTCGTGTGCATAATCCCTTAGATTTAGGTCTAATTTGTTACTGTACTTGCGCAGTTTTGTTGTCATTTTAGCGTATTATTTGAAAGTTTGTTGAATGACATAATGGCTTTTGTTGTAATCAAATTGAGTAAAATCAAACGAAAATTCATCAGTTTGATTTTAATTTTATTAAATCTGATCCAAATATTGTCCGGTATTATTATGATAATCATGTCGATTTATGTTTGTTCAACTTTAGCACCAATGTTGTATTCAGAACGTGCTGAAATCAATTTTGTTTTTATAATTGTCGGCTTTTTCGGCTTAAATTTGATAATAATTTACAGTTTTGGTATACGAATCCGTTCGAAATGCTTAAATCAAGCTCATAAGTATATATATGATAATGTTGTTGTAAATATTTCCAAATTTAGTTTCAACAATATTTTCAGAAAGAGTACAGGTGATGTGGTGTTTTTCTGGATTTGTGGTACATTTTACATAAATATTGTTTTATTGATAACAGCAGCTAATAGTCGTAAAGTTTACAAACATATAATCCGTTCAATCAAACACGCTCTATATATTGGTATGCAGAATTATTTGAAAGACACCATATGGAAGACGACAATCGATCATTTACAATACAATTTGAAATGTTGCGGTATTAAAACGTATAAAGATTGGCATGAAATGTCATGGTTAACCCATTATCATTTAGATCAAAGTTCACAATTAGTTAAACAGTAATTTCAATCAATAATACTCAATTTATACCAATTTTTTCAAATAATTACCGTTTAGATTACGCATCAAAAACACCGACAATCTACCAATTACACCGTTCAGTTGTTGTCGTTTAAATTTCCCAATGCAATGTCTACACGATCCAATCCAACAAATCCGATTAACACATATATGGACAGAACAACCATCACTAATTAAAGAATCTATTAATACAATTGGTTGTTTAGAACAATTACGAATACCGATTTATTCAACAATTGTTGCATTCATTCTACTCACTATACTTTCATGTATTGTACAGATTATTGTTGTTTTCTTTATACGATTATTGTATACATCATGTAGAAATGCTGAAATATTGGATGATCGTGATGGTATAGCACCTGGATGGTTGTTTGGACGTGGTGATTTCGGTATAAATCGTGGTAAAACTTTATTACAAACCATTGGGGTACGTGGTGATAAGAAAAAACAACAAATCGATGAAGATTCAGTGATAAGCGAAATGAATTTGTTAACATCGACATGACGATGATAAATAAACTATCTAGAATAGAGTTATATAAGGTTTTATTTTGGAAAAAAAATGTGCTCCACACCACAAGTTTAGTAATTTGTTATTTGAAATAAATTACTCAAATATTCATGTTTCATATAAAAATTATTGATAAACATTCGAAATTAGCAAATAATAATAATAATAATAATAATAATAACAAAGACACAAACTTATTGGATACTATTTCTCTAAATATACTATATTACATGTTTTTTTTTTAATTTTTATTTATTTATTTATTTGTAAATTATATTATGGAGCACAGTTATTACAATCTACGGGATAATATTTATATTTTTTTTTAGTTATCTGTATTTGTGTTAAAGAAGAAACCTGCGTGCATGCACAACTTCAACCTAAAGCTGATAAAATAGAACAATTTATTATTAATTTATTCAAAAATAATAATAATCATAATAAGATATTTTCATTACCTGCAATGCCGGCAATTGCTTCTGTTGCTGAATGTTTAACATCAACATCATTATCAATATTGAGTTTATCAAGTACAGGTTTAACTTGTGGTTGTATAGCAGCTTGATCTAATTGTGGTGCAATTTTTTGTAATGTTTTTGCAACATTAAAACGTACATTAGCAACTTTATCATTTGCCATACTTAATACAGTTGGTAATAATAATCTTGTTGTTATATCACTACCGCATGCTTCAGCTAATACATTTATACAAAATAAACATGTCATTCTATATAAATAATTTTGATCACGTGACATTGCTAAAACTTTTGGTATAATTGTTGTTTCAGCCCATTCAGCACCAAATTGATCAACTAATTTACGTAAATTTAATGTTGCCGCTTCACGTATAGCAAATACATGATCCATTAACCATGTCATACATAATGCATTTAATTTTTCATCGAAAAATTCCCTACCTAATTGGCCAGCTAATAATGGCATATATTCAATTATAGCTGAACGTACACGCCATTTTGAATCTTCAGCTAATTCAACAATTGCCGGTAATAATGATTGTGATAATTGTTGTATACCAATTACTTCATTAACACAATCTAGATTTGATATTATATTTAATCGTACTTCAGGACATTCATCTTTTAATTGTGTTAAAAATAATGGTAATAAATGTTCAATTGTATTATGTCTACCCAATATTGGACTTAAACCCATTATAACTGATGCTAATGCTGATTTAACATGTTGATTTGGATCAGCTACTAATTCTTTAACACATGGCAATATATTATTCATTATAATACTTTCTTGATGGGTTTTATCCAAATTTTGACAGAAATCTTTTACTTTATTTGCAGCAGCTGCACGTACCTCAGCTTCTGTATCTTTTAATAAACTTTGAAATGCTGGTACTAGATCTGTACGTGTTATTTCAGGACCGACAGCTTTTTGTAAATCTGTAAATTTATCAGCCACCATATACCGGACACGCCATGATGTATCACCTATTTTTGTGTAGAATATTAGAAAAAAAATCAAACAAAATTAATAAAAAATACCCTGTACCTGTACAATTTCTAACTGTTGGCATTACAAACATTTCGATATCTTCTTGTGGGAATAATGAAGCGAAACTAACGCAAGCTTCCACTGCCAATAATCGTACAGAATCCTGAAATAATCCCATAATTATTATAATAAAAGAAAATTGTAAAATTTATTTCTATACTTGTTCATCTTGTGTTAAATTCAAAAACATTGGGATTAGATCAGATTTTAAATATTCCAATTCAACAACTTGTGCCAATTCACCTAATTTTGTGGCAGCAGCTCGTCGCACCATCGGTGTATCATCTTGACATAATGCACGAAAATGTGAACGTAAATCAGCTTTAATCGGTGCCGAAACACGTGAATAACAAACCTTTAACAATTTTAATTATTTATAATTTCATTTTGCTTTGTTTATAATAGGAAAAAATACCGAAAATAATCCACAAGCTGATGTTCTTGATGTGAACCAATCACCAGCCGATAATCGCTGTACTAATGGTACAAAATGATTTTCTAAATCAGATGGACTATGTTGTTGGGCAACGGCACGTAACGATTCAACGGCTTTATCACGTACAACAGTCTCTTCAAC
>JAZBGY010002262.1:0-12078 GCA_037414755.1 Lydus trimaculatus
AATTCACGTAAGAAAATCTCTTTATTTGAATAAAATGTGTTGATAATTAAGCTCATTAATTGAGCAATTTCTGCTTGGAAAGCAAAAGTTTCAACTTCACCATTTTGATTTTCTTCCGGCATCTAGTTAACAAAAAAAAAACAAAGATTAGTCATCATGTTCTAGAAAATTCTTGATGATTTTTGAAATATATCGAAATTGACTTTAATAACACAAAAAGTTGAAAATTTACGATTCTCAACATTTTAACGATAAACAATTATTTAAATAACCGGTAAAATTTATTATAACCTCAAATTTCGAATAAACCAAACCAACTTAAAATCAATAAAAATAAATTGAATTACATACCTTGATATTTTAGATGAACAATTCACAATGAATTAACAAGAAAAAATGCACTGAATTATATTCTTTTGTAATAATAATTAAAGGCTTTGGTAAATGGTTTTGTACGTTAGACCACCGTTCACTTGGCTGTCTGATTCAAATCTGTTTCACCGCGTCACGATCACTTGCTTTTATAGTTTTCAATGTTCTAGATTATTCGAGAAAGATCTGGTCGTTTTCCAATGCTTCGAAACGTTCTATAGACAAAGACAGATCACAACTTATTTCCGCTAATTATGGCGCTAAATTTAAAATTATATGAATGTCGTATTGATTTTTGTGGAAATGTTTATAAATTTGTTAATAATTGAAAGAATATTATAAATTTGTTTATTCAATAGAATTCTAGCCGTCTAAATTTATGAAATTAACCCGAATTTTACTAAATAAATCTATATTGTGTAGAATGAACACCATTTCTGGAATATTCTAATAAATTTACTTTTCTAATTGAAAATAATGCGTAAATTAACGCAAAATATCAAGTAAATTTTCATTTTCTTTTCAAAAATAATTAAAAAGTAGAGATTTTCGTTTAAATAAGAAGACGATATTTTTCTATTTAAATAATGGAGATTGAGGTTAAATTACAATAAATAATTCAATCAGAAACTCTAATTATTATTTTATTAATAAATTAACTTATCATTTATGTTAGAATTTTGCAATAAAAGGGTTTTTTGCAAACACGTGCAATGTTCAAGAAAAATATGAAATTCTAGGAAATTAGCTAGAATTGTACAGAATCTTCTGCTTTATTACATTTTCTCCTGTAATGTAAATTCAATTTTATCCTAAAAGTCGTAGAAAAGCGATTATTTATGAAAAATGGTCCACCTATTTTTAAATTAATAATTAAAACAATTGTTTATTGTAACCTCGAAAGTTACAGTGCTTTGAACTTTCATTTTGATATTTAATAGAATTAGTCATAATTTTAGAAATGTTCGATATTGGGAAAATTCTAGAAAAGTTGATTTTCCCCTCATCCTACTGGCAAATCAACAATTGATGAAAATTCTGGAAACAGGAACACCTGAAAATTGTACAGGGATTTTCTGTTTTTGCTCTAAATCGATTGGTATGACTGATATTCAATACTTCCGATACGCAACAATGCCAAATCTATAATTTTTCCGTAGATTTACTGATTTCTTTCACAATCCTGATATTTACAAACTTATTTTTGTTTTATTTTTTCAAAAATTATAAAAATTTGCCATTTTTGTACGATTGTTCTATGATATGTAAAATGAGTCAAGTAATTAACTGGATATTTTTGTTCTAAAAAGGAAATTAAAAGCTTGAGCTTTGATTGATTTGACTACTTGAAAAAAACCGAGCTATCATTTCAAAAAAAAAAAAACTCAACGACTGCATATAATTTCTTTGTTTATAAGTTTTAAATCGTAAACTTTTAAACCGTTGCTAGTTATTTATAACTTGAACAGAATAAACGTGAATGCTCTAGTGCCCCTTTTTTCCATTCCAAATCGCTTTGTTTCATGAGTTTGGCAAGAACACACGTGGCAACACTGCTGACATGCGCTTTTGTGACATACTGTCATTTTAATTTGAAAATTTGAGAAAACGGTTTTCGTTAAATTCATCATTTTTTTTTTAGTTTAATTTTGGTTCAGTATTTTTTGGAAATTTGCGGAAATGACTACAGCTGCACAAAAGAATAAATCATCGATTACATTAAAAGGTTCAGCTGATATTGTTTGTGATTATTTAAGTAAGTTTCGGTATTTTGAGGTTAATTTTTGAAATTTGATTCAAATGTTTTCTTTTTTGTTTAATCTTCCCAGATTATGGTATTAATTCAATATTATTCCAACGTGGCTTATATCCACCTGAAGATTTTCAAGCTGTTGAAAGTTATGGTTTAACAATTCTCATGTCGACTGATAATAAAATCAAAGAATTCCTATCAACTACTTTATCACAACTTAAAGGTAATTTATTCTTGTTTCTAATAAAATTTATTTAAATATTTTTGTAAACTCTCAATAATTGTTAGAATGGTTAATTGGTAAAAGTGTGACAAAAGTTGCAATGGTGATAACAAATGTTAAAACATTGGAAGTAATTGAACGATGGGATTTCAATGTTGAATATGAGAATAAATTGAATGAACATGGTGATGAAATATCAGAGAAACCATTAAAACAAATACGAAATGAAATACGTGAAGTTGTTAAACAAATAACATCATCTGTAACATATTTACCATTATTAGATTGTTTATGTAGTTTTGATATACAAATTTATACAAAAAATTCTGTTACATTACCTGATCAATGGGCTGAAGCACAAGCTGCACATATACAAAATGCTCAATCTGTTAAAATGAAATCATTTTCTACCAATATCCATAAAATGGAGACTGTTGTTACTTTTAAAAATACCGATTAGAGAGAAATCATGTTTGTTTTTTTTTTTTGTAATTTTAAGTCCTAGTCTATTATTTAAAACATTGCCATAAAAAGGTTGAAAATAAATTGTACATTTTTTTTTTTCGATAAATACAGTTTTTATTAGGCGGATTAATGTCAATATTGTTATTTCATACATTTTCTTGTTGATGCATCTAGAAATAATTTGAGAATTAACATCAATACTGCTGCTTAGGAAAGAATCAGATAACTTTCATTTTTATGAATATTCTTTTTAGCAAAAAATAATTCACATTTATACGTCTTTTTAGTAATTAGATTATGATAATAGTATTAATAATAATAATAATAATAATAATGTAAATATAAACTTCTATATAATATTAATGTTTTATAAAAGAAACTAACATCACTATTCTTCATTTTCAAATATCAAGCATATAAAACTTAACTAAAATTCACGATAAATGGCAAGTTGAGATTATAGTACCTATATGTATATTGTATATTGTAGTTCCTCTATATTTATTATTTATTTTATTATATTTGTTCTAATTAGATCATAATAGCGAATTTTATATAATTTTTAATTATTAATTAAGAAAATGAAGCCATTTATCGTTATCACAATATGCGAGTATCTTTCAACAGCATTGAGATTTTCTTTTTTTTTTTTGCCTTAACAACTATAATAAAAGTAATAACAACATCAATTACTACAATAATTCTGTTTATAATTAGTTAAATAAAAAATAAAAATAATTAATGTAAATATTATATAACATATAGGTAGGTATATTTTGTGCGTCCTATTATCATATCCATCAAATTATTTACATTTCTTTTAATTTTAATAATTCTTTGGTATATTTTGGTGATTTAATTGTATGTAGATGGTAGTTGTTGTTGTTGTTATTCTAATGATGGTGGTGGTGTTGATGATAGTTGTTTCAAAATCCTGCAACTATTTCAAATATTTAATAATTTGATTTTCTATTAAAATAACACAAAATGTTGAATAATAAATTCCGTTCCGCATCTTATTTTGTAAATGTGAACTTATGATTTTTACAATAAATCTTAAATCAGTATCTAGTATTCATGAAATAATTAATCAAAATGAAGAGTGTGTGTAGATTTTTGTTGTAATCAAGTAGCTTTTGATGAAAACAAAATTGGCGTAAATCAATTTGCATTTAGTCGGTGAGCGCGAGAAATGCGGCGGAAAGTCCTCAAGTGTAAACACCCTAGATTTGTTCATCTAGTGAAAACTTTAAGGGCGTTTACATGGACCTTTTTAACCGCATTAATTTGGGACGTTCACTAGAATCGCTAAAATTGCACATTCCAACAACATTTACACCGATGCTCTCAACTGCGCGACTGAAGAACTTGCAAGAATAGACACGTCATTTAGTCAAATGTCGTTTTTACGTGTAAACGACATTCTTTTCTAAATTCCATTAGCCATACTAGTCACTCGCCTTTGCCTGTAGTCTTATCGCACTCGCTAAAGACTAACGTTTGGAATGGCGCGTTGAGAACGTCCGTGTAAAGCCGACTGTTCGTACTTCAGGATTTCATTCTGCCTTTAAACAGTTACCTAAATGACAGCAAAATAATATATCAATAGTTAAGTTATTTAATTTAACTAGAGCTTATAGAATTTAAGGAATGCATCGGTGGAAAATTAACTCGCCATAGAGGGCGTCCCCACTATTCCAATTCATGCGCTGTAATGGAATCCTCACCGGAAACCGATAACAATTGCCGGCGTATTTATTTCAGTCAGAGCACTTTAGACACAGTCAATTGAGGCAAGAACGTTGCCACCATTGCCTACGCCTTTCTCAAAATTTGATGTTCAAAAATGAAAAATTCTCTAGATGCCATCCTAAAAACTAGAAACTATTGCGATACATTTGTACGTTAAAATACTGACGATTGGACGAATTTTCGAAATATTTACAATGTACAAATTTATGAAAATATGTAACTTTTCAAAAATTCAAATCATTTACCTTTACTTATTTACAACAAAAATTACACAGATATGGTGAAATTGTCGATACTTTTCTGATTTATTTATTTTATACCATTCGAATTTAACATCGTCATTGTGCGGATGGGATGACAAGTTCAAATTTACAAAATAAAAATCTAAATTGGGTCCCAATAAATGTGTAATCTTACAATCAATTTTTAATTGTTCTTCCACATATTAGAAGAAATGGAATGGGACATTTATATTTCGAGTTAAATTAGACTAGTTTGTCATTATTTTGAACGTTTTGAAACAGCATCGACAAAGTCGCCAAAAATGGTGCTAATACAAAATAAAATATGAGCCTTTACAAACTAACAGACTCATTTAACAAACACATTTTTAATCACTACATCAAACATCGCTCTACTGTAGTATGACAACAATTTTATATATTTGATGATAAAAATCATTAAATTTCATACAATCAAGCAGTACGAGCAAGATTTGATAGATACTTGGCTACATTTAGGAAGTAATGATTAATCGTAGGTAGAACCGGAGTATCACCGTGATGAAGATGTACTAATTAGCATGTAAATGTCCCATCGCATTTCTTTCACCTGGAAGAAAACCATCAAGAATTACTTGTAAAATCACAAATGTGGGCTTGAATGTTTTATATTTCGTAAATCTTCCCTTGTGACCTTTTTTTTTCCATTTGTTTATCGTCTAAAGAAGTGTTGGTAATTATAAATAGCAAAAAGTGTATTAAGTTTTCATTAAAAGTTTATAGGGAGCAATGCCCGAATCACCAAATGGATACAGATGCTTTATTGCAACAATCACTGGAATTAGCCCGTGTTTCCACTAGGTGAGTTTCTTTTTAACGTATTTACACTCTATATAACGTGGTGAGTTTTTCTCGTGTAACGACCAATTCGATTTACTAGAGAGTTTATGTTTGAGTCAATGAGTGCGAGTTTTTGACATTTTGGTATCTAGTCGCTAGTTTCTCGCCTAGTGGAAACACGACCAATAAGAATTTAGAATTCATCAAACTTTCAGCAAGATTCTGTATTCTTAAGCTCGTTTGACACGATGCACAATTATACACATAATCGTGGACACAATTATGTGTATAATTTGAAGACGTTTTGTGTATCGAAAATTGTATGGTCGATTGCATTTCTGTTTGCAACATCATCCACAATTGTGTACCTAATTATGTGTATGCGCATGCGTGCTTTAAGGGAAAAGCAGTGCTGCAACCATCATTACCAAGTGCTGTTGGTAATGTTGAATAACAACCACAGATTTTATAATATCCTATTGATATATTCAACAAGTTAAAATTGAAACAACCTCACAATGTACTGCGCATCTCTTATGCGCACTTTATGTGCATAAAAATAGAGCAAGTTCTATTTTTATGTCCATAAAAATAACCTTGAGGGAGAATCGTGTATGACACGGTAAATAAATTTGTGTATACGATTGTGTCCACAATTATGTGTATAATTGTGCATCGTGTCAAACGAGCTTTATTGGTAAAAATGTTTCTTTTGGAGAAAACATAGATGGAGATAAGCTATTACTGCCTTGAAATATTAATTGTGATCACATTAGAGAAGATTTATTCTGTTAGAATAAAATATATCGCGAAGGTGTTAAGTTTTTTTTTTGAAATTTCGTAATTAACCCATTAGCAAAATTAATTCCGGTAGTTTTTAAAAAAATAAAAGTTAAAAGTTAATTGGAAGAAACATGCATTTTACGTGGTTAAACACAAACAAACATCTAAAACTCACAACAAATCTAAAGAAATTGTATTTTTACTGATAGTGTTAATAATAAATAGTAAAGTTATGACTAAATAAGATTTTTTTGTTTTGTTTTGGTTAATAATAATAATAATAATAACAGTAAACAAAAAGACTAATTATGTAGAAATGACAAATTCTAATTTTACATACCTATTATAGTTCAATTTATTTGTTTATTTATTTATTTTGTTTCCATCCACGAATATTTCCCACTTATATAAAAAGGATCGAAAATATAAACAAATCAAGAAGAAAAGCCACATTTATACTCATAATTTATTAATAAGTTTTACAACTATTTTATTATTTTTATATATTTTTTTTTTTAGATTTTCAATATCAATTTTAAGATTTTGTTGTGAGTATAGATGTAAAATAAATAAATAATATCTACATGACTTTATACAAAAAAAAAAAAACAAAAAAAAATAATTAAATGTCGGTCCCTGATATTTCTAGGTGGTACATTGCTTTTTACCTGAAATCGAATAATTATTATTTCATATGGCAAAACTAGCGTTTCTCTGGAATCCAAAAACAGAAAAAAATCCGTCCGTACAAAATAAATAAATTATGAATGAATTAATTAAGTAATTGAAAAGAGTCGATGTCAGGTGAAAAGTTGTTTTAATTATATTTGACTGTTAATTAATAGAAATGTTTTCAACAGTCTTTTAATTTATGTTATCAAAATTTTGTTTGTTGTTTTTTTGTTTGTTTGTTTTGTTCTTTATAAAATTTGGGAATTTTGATTTTAAAATTCCTTATATTAAATGTATACAACAACGGTAACAAATTGTCCATCACTTCAATTTAAAAGGAATTTTTTCAACAATTATCATATTTTGTATAGAGGCCTATTTTGCATGTATAAATAGGTGTTTGTCGATACATACTGGATTGATCGGACGATTTTTCAGCACACTGTTTGCCCGTATAACCAGTGGCACATCTACAACATAAATAATACAACACAAACATAAATAATTTTCAAAAATAATTAAAAATTTGATTATTTAGAAAAGAAATGTAACAACAAAAAAAAAAAATTAAACGTACACACAGTAATATTCGCCCAAGGCATCCAAGTAACGGCAGGTACCTCCATTTAAACAGTAGTCCTGTTTCATTTTCTCGTCACAGGGTGTTCCTGCAACAGAAACATTCTTAAACATTCGGTCTATTATTGTTAAAATAAAATAGAAACAATTTTTAGCAAGAAAATTAAGGAAAAAATAGGAAGCGAATTCTATAAAAATCTCCAAAATTTTTTACAATTAACCAAAAAAAAAAAAAAATCAGAAACCAACGATGATTACTTATTTTGAACTTAAAACATAATTGATCGATATTTGATATGTTTTGTTGTTTATTTTAGCACATGTTACAGTTTTGAAATTTGTGCCAAATATCCGATTGTGTAATAAATTGTGTATTCATGTGTGCGTGTGTGGGCATTCTTAAATCTTTTTTTTTTATATTATTATTATTATTATTATTCATTATTATTACTACAACATTCTATATATTTTGTTTTGTTTTTTTTTGGTTAATAAGTAAATGCAACAGATTTAATACCACTAGATAGATAGATACCACTATCAGGTTTCTCACTAGGTAAATTTGTTTCTTTCTCAATTAAGATCTGTTTGGATGCTCGGCTGCTGTCAACACCTCTTGCTAAGCACTCGTATCGGCCCATATCTGAGTCGGTTAAATTTCGTATCACTAACGTACTTTTTCGCCTAAAAATAAATCAAAGTATTAATTAAGAAAAGTTTAAATTTTTTTTTAACAAATTTATTTATAGATTAGTCGGTAGTTAGGTAGGTACTTACCTGTCCTTTTCATCACTACAATAATGATAGACATAAGAAAAATTCGATAGTGTAGTTTTAAATATACCATGTGTCCGACAAACAGTGTATCCCTAAAGGTGCGTGCCTACAACGCCTAATGACAAAACTGCTCGACTTATATACTCTATCATTCGGCATAATGGAGATGCACCTTAACGTATTTAGATTATACTCGGTCTATTTTAATTTAACGTCTCGACTTTAAAGCAAAAATAGAGTGACATCCGACATTTGTTAACGAAAATAGGATGATTTGAGAAGCGGTTAACGTATGTACAGCCGGTACAAATTACGAAGGCGCGGGGTGTTCTGGAGTCGGACGTCGTTGTAATTCTGTAGAATGAACGACATTTTTGGAGCCCTTGGAAGAATTTTACCGAGGTCCAACCTCGTTTTTGTCGCTTTTGCTTTTTTAGGCCAAGTTGGTTAAGATAAGATAGACTGAATAT
Organism: Lydus trimaculatus; assembly: GCA_037414755.1. NCBI lineage: Eukaryota > Metazoa > Arthropoda > Insecta > Coleoptera > Meloidae > Lydus > Lydus trimaculatus. Next base: position 8,908 of record JAZBGY010002262.1, read on the forward strand.
ACTTATAGAAAGCACTAAAAGAAGCGTCTTCATCGATCCAGAGATAGACACAACAATTTTACAAGTTTTCAGTTTCCATCATTACCGGATTGATGAAGTAGCTCGCATTCGACGCTTTTTTCTCCTGTTTTTTTATGGTGTTAGAGAGGTACTCCGTTGAGCGGACGCGTGGTATATTTTTGTAAATTTCCTATTATACATGAAAATGTTTTAAAGATAAGATTTACCTACTTTTTATATGTGATTTTGATTTTTCGATTCGAGTGTAAATCGATATTGTTCCGTTTCCAAATTATTCGTGGAATAGGGAAACCTTTAACTCTACAGACTAGCTTCAATCGTTTGTTGCGATTTTCATGGTTTTGTTTCTTCTCCAATTCCACCACAGCTACCTGTTTAGGTTCTGAAAATTATATTGAAAAAAAAAAGAAACATAAAATAGAAACATAATAATTAACAAAATTACAATTGAAAAGTATTGTTAATTGTCAGTTTATAGAATTCCTAACAAATTCCGTTGATAGTTTTAATAGATCATTAACAAATGTTTCACGACTTTTTTGTGTGTTCAAGACGGATATTAACAGGTACTTGAAAATGATCCTAGTGCAATTCTAATCTAAACAACACCATTTTTATGTGCGTATGTATGTCCGTCTTTGTGTGTATGTGTGTGTGTGTGTGTGGGCTAAAATCGTTGCTGTTACATTTGTTTTACAAACTTTTTAAATATATTCTCATCATTGTCTAGTTTTCAAGCATTTTTTGTTGTTGTCTTCAGCTCAGGGTGGCGTATTTTCGATGGCTATTTCCAAAAATGTGACCGATCCATTTCGTATCTCATGTGTGGACTTCTTGGAATCCGATCCGAAAAGCTTTTAAACGCGTGCTGAATATCAACAAACCCGAAAACAATGCTACGGAATTTACTAATAGTTTTATATGTGTATGTGTGTGTGTCTGTGGCTGTGTGTGTTTTAAGTATGTATATCTGTATGTCCGCCCCAAAAAATATTTATTCATCCACCACTAACAATAGAAATTGTTTAGAAAATAGAGAAAACAACACCTGAAAGGTCCTTGGATCGACTGCTATTTTTAATAACGAAAAGTCCTTATTCTATTTTCTTTGCACATTCGAACACACATATAAACACTCATGTGTATATATTACAAGTCGATTCACCTGTCGGTGTGCCGAAAATACAACAGTTACCAATTGAATTCGTCATTTTTTGGTATCAACAATTCTGGAAAAAAAAAATCGATTGATTTTATGGTTGGCTGTTGTAATCACTTGCGATGCATGTAAACGATAAAATTTTCCAAATTCTTCTCTTGGTTTAACTGTAAATTGTCTGGCCTTGTGTCTAGTTGGCGAATTGGAACGTGATCATCATAAATAAATCATGACCATAAAGATTCATCGAGTGTGGTAAAATGGGCAAACTATCCCGACTCTAAATCAATGCTTGCTCGCTCCCCTATTTTTTTTTTAGAAAAAAAAAAAAACGAAAAGCAAAACAAACTTTTCCGAAAATTTCTATCTTTAATATTGTTTATTATGTCTGTATGGTATCGGATCTTGTTTACAGTTGATTAAAACAATTTTTACTGTTTTTTTTCCTTCTCCTTTTTGTGCTTTAGAGTCGAAGTACCTACTATTCACTGGTGTGGTCCTCTCTTATGAAAATGGAAACCGCAACCGATCGGAAGAACTCAATACTATACTGTTACTACTGCTACTTACAAGTCTTCGAACCGCACCAGTCTAGATCGAATTTATATATAGGTATAGTATAAATGTCGGGCGGTGTTTCTGTTAACGATACGCACCATTGTACGCGTTAATTTGCTTCATCAAAAACCCCCAACCAACTCAAAACAAATCATCTAGAGAATGATTACAAACAGAACAAAAAAAAAATGAACAACAAACAAACAAACGAAACAAACATAAAAGAGTCAAGGGAATTTGAATTGAACAACATTTGATAATTTAACTAACAGCTTAAAGTAATTAGAGACAGGACCGGCGCCAGCCATTTACCACATTCGGATATATACAGTCCGTTTCATTTAAAAAGGCCAATTTCGAATAATTAAAATACTATTCAAAAAAATGGTAAGGTTTGTTGTTAAAAGTCAATAAATCTGTTTTAGTGAAGGAGAAAACGGTTTTTCCTATGATTGTGGTCAAATCTTATGTAAATCTTTCACTGTTAGCTTTCACAAAACAAACACATCTGTAAGTTATAAGGTATGATTTCTATAACTGTGTGTATGAGTGTGTGTTTTGTATGTGAATCAAGAGGAAAAGATCTCTTTATTTGGACAATTTTAAATTGCAACATTCTCAACATCTATGCAAAGTTATAGTTAAGAATAGTATTTGTAACTATTGAACTCTATAAAGTATTAGAAGTAGAAGAGGTATTTGTAGTCAAGCATTGTAAGGATATACATACTAACATACACACATATATGTATATAATACTTTGTTCATTGTAATTTATTACCTATTTTATATATCTCTTATATGTTCAAAGAAGAGAAAAGCGCTAAAGTAATAAATGTATCTTTGCATGTTTACTTAATTTATATCACCACTATGGAATGGCCCGAAATAATGCGACCACATTCACCATTATTATCATCATCATCATCATCATCATGATCATCATCATCAACACCACCAAAACAATACTATTGTATTAAATAAAACAGTTTAAATTTATCAAATCAAGTAAAATATCATTTACAAGGATTTTCAAACGGTTTTCATAATTAAATAAAGAAGATAGAAGAAAAGTTAAGCGGATTGTTGCCCATTTCAGATCAAGAATAGTTTCAATATAATTCTAAAAGAATAGACAGAAACAAACTTTGGCGTTATTTTGAAATAGTTGTTTGAAAACATACGGTATCTTCTTAGATTGACTGAAGTGTGATTGTTCTGATTTTACATTTAGAAAATATCAAAATTCGTTATGGTCAGTATAGCAAATTCAATATTTATGGATCTATAATATACAGTTTGTTTCACGTAAATGTATATTTCCCATTAAATGTGAATGCAACAATAGTTATTTGTATCACTAGGCCAGAAACTGTAATTTTGCGTGTGCGAGTATTGTTGCAGGACGAGGCGCTAGTCGAGGCCTGCAAATA
>JAZBGY010002263.1:0-12072 GCA_037414755.1 Lydus trimaculatus
ACCGATCTATTGTATCCTAATTTTATTGCTAAAGTCAGTCTCTTAAGTCACCGATGCGACTATACACGGACAATTATCTCAAGCATTGTAAGGTCTGTGAAACAATAGAAAAACCAAGGATACATACATATAACTATATTACATATATTGTATTTTATAAAACACCTTTACTGTGATTTATTTGAATTCACATATAAAATTGCACTGCAGGTATCAAACATAAATTTCTAAATTTAAATATTGAACAATCTTATTCGAAGCTTTTATCCGTTTCCATTGTCTCATTATTTTTCTCTATATGCTTTTTCTGATGTCTAGCCAATAGATATTTTCTTAAAAAGCTCTTATTACAAATCTCACAAACAAACGGTTTTTTCCCAGTATGCGTTACCATATGTTCATTCAAAGCAGCACCTACTCTAAAACTTTTATTACAAACATTACAAGTGTACGGTTTCTCATCAGTGTGCGCGCGTAAATGTACAGTTAAAGCACATTTTACTCGAAAACCTTTATTACATATCGAACATGTGTATGGTTTCTCATCATTATGTATACGATAATGTACTTTTAATGTAGCTTTTTCAGAGAATTTTGCATCGCATAATTCACAAGAGAACGGTCTTTCACCACTATGTACTCTTAGATGTTTACTTAAATTTGCCGCACATCGAAATATTTTATTACAAATCGTACATGGATACGGTTTGCCACCTTTATGTTTTGCTAGATGTGCATATAGATTTTTACGTTGTGTAAAAATTTTACTACAAAATTCACAAACGAATTTACCATCACTATGCGACTGTATATGTTCGATTAATGAAGTTTTATCTTTGTAAGTTTCATTACAAATCTTACAGATAAACAATTTTTCATTAGTCTCTAATGATTCTAATACAGAATAAGTGTTATCTGAAATCCTACAATCTTTCTCTGTACCAATATTATGGATTCTTTTATGTACTCTTAAAGAGCCACTATTTGTGTAATTTTTACCACAAATATCACACAAATACTGTCGTTCACCGGTATGTGTTCTTAAATGGACTTTAAAATTTTGACTGAATGAAAATTGTTTACCACACGTATTACAATGATACGGTTTTTCACCAGTATGTATACGTTGATGTACTTTTAATGTTGTACTTGATGTGAATTTCTTTAAACAAATCAAACATTCATGTGGCCGTTCACCGGTATGTACTTTTTTATGTGTTGATAAATTTGCACTTAATCGAAATGATTTACCACAAATTTTACAAAAATATTTCTTATCTCTATGTATATCTAGATGTGTTTTTAAATAACGTTTTGTTGTAAATGTTTTATTACAAATATTGCATGTTTTTGATTTATAATGTAAACGTAAATGTGTTGTGAATTCTGATTGATATGAGAAAGTTTTTTCACAAAAATTACAATTATAAACCTCTCCAGTTGTTGGTTTTGTTTGTTCTTTATCAAGATTTAATTGGTTTTCATCGATTGGAAGGAGTTGTTCCTCAGTTTTCAATTTAGAAGGTTCTATCAGATTTTTCCTTTCATCATCATCTAATTCTTGATTGTTATTGTTATTCACAGTTGTCTGCTCGTTTGGTTCTTCTTTCTCTAAAATATTAATGGAGTTTTTTGTTATTTAATGCCATCTTCAAAGAAATCCTTATCTCTATATCAATAGGAAATTTTCAATTTTATTATTTGTGATAATTCCGTTTTTATAAACTTTAATGCAAGGGTGCATTTATACTTTTAGTGGCACCAGGCGCAAATCCTAAACCGTTAACATTAGATTTATAGAACCCATCAATTTGACACGTAAATCTAGTGTTAACGATCAGGCGAAGTCTGTACAGATAAAAAAAAATTGACTAAAGGAAAAACCAGAAAATATCAAGACATCTAGACTCTTAGGGAAAAAATCGCCTATTTTCTCCAACTCTCACTTCAACTTATTTGTATGTTGTAAGAGTGGTTAATGCTTGTTTTTTCTCTATGAGCTTAGCTCTAGCGTTTTTGTCGTATATTCGTTCCAAAGGAATGTGTTATCGTTCTTTCGTGACTCGTGAGAATTTGGAATAAAGTCTACATTTTACTCTGCCATCTAACTTATAAGCACTTATTTTGCGTTACATGAAATATGGTGATACTTTTGTTGTAGTATAGGGTAGCATTTCCGGTTTCAGTGCGTTTTCATACATAAAATGGTCCATACGAGAGGCCCATCTTGGTGTCGTGAAAAGCAGCCTTAAGCCATGACACTACCACCTCCATACTTTACAAGTGGTAGCGTGCCATAGACACACACTCAATATCATTATGGCCACTACTGCTACACGAACACGTTGAATGGAATTTGTATGAATCAAAAATAATCAGCATAGGATGATCACCTATACCTTTTAATTAGTGTAATTATAGAAACGAGATGCCTCGTAAGTCTATTTTGCAACCGTAACTTGGACGAGTGAGGCCCCTTAGAGAGTGATGCCCGCAACTTGTACCTAATGGTAAATGCGGCCGTGCTTAATTGGTGGTTTATCATTCGCTTTTTAAATAGAGAAGAACCGCCACAAACAAGTGCCTTTGTATATAAAAATAATACAAAAATGATAAGAGATATGGATTTCTTTAGGAAGTTAGAATTGATTGGTTATTGATTTATTTACCACATTCAGAATTTCGTTCTTCGTGCGTTATAAAGGGATGTTCCACAAGGTTGTCTACGGATTTATCACAAATTTCTTGATTTCTATTATTTTCATTATCATCTTTACCAGTTTCTACAGGTTCTAATAATAATAATAATGGTTAGTGTTGATTTAAAGATTAATCCATCCAATTCTTACCAGATCCAAATGGGGGCTCTTCTACTTCAACTTTAACTGCATTTATTGTATTGTTCGTGTACAGTTCTTGATGAAATTTCGAATCGGCTTGTAAGATTAAATTACGAAAATTATAAAAATTTATCAATTTCTCATAACAATCAGTACATGCAATTTTTGGAAATGGATCAGTCTCATATATCTACAAAGATAAACAAATACAAAAAAAAAAAAAAAAATTAAATTGTTCCAATTATACAAAAATGTTTGCTTTATATACTTTGATTCCAGTTAAAATTTCAACAATTTCAAGTATTTGAGGATAGCGATTTCCATTGAAATATAAATCCTTACCAAAATTTGGGGGTGTTTCTAAATGGCATAAACGACACAAATCCATTTATTGTTATAATTATTTGTTTATAATTGATCACTTATATATTGACATAGGTTATTCTTGGTTGTGCCCCCTTATAACTAATTGTAGCTCTGAGCAGCGTTGCCAGATTTCTGATGTGGAAATGTCGCCTTATACTTACGTCCGCCATACACGGAGTTATAGGTTAGTGATGAGAATTTTTAGAAAATCAAGTAAGAAAGCAGTTGAATACTCAATACCAAGGAGGTTATAAGTATATGGAGGGAGTATATCGATTCTCGAGTGAAGCTACGACCGACATTTTTAGTCGCACCAAAGTGGTTAGGCAACCAATATTACTTGTTCCTATTTATCGCTAGAAATCAATTAATTTTGAATTATTATATGGATAAAAACATTTTTCTTTGTTGAAAAGAACATATTTTCGATCGATCACCCATGGAAAATCATATAACACCCTTAATTGAAGTAATATAAAAAATTTATATAAATTGTATCATATCCATTGTATTATCATATTTATTTATCAACCTATTACATATTACATCACCTCGTTTACCCCAATTCTATCACATAAAGTTCTTATCCATCTAATTTCTCAAAATCTCCATATACGCCCTCGAATAAACAATATGCATCCATCGTGTTTTCCCCCGTCCCTACGCGGCTTATGCTCCACCCATATACAAACTTTGGTTGTGCAATTTCGTCAAAATTTCAAATCGGTGATAAATCACACAATCTGGCAGCATTGGCGCTGGCGTTGTATTCCTAGAGGGCGCTAATGCAGCCATGCGTTGCAATAGTCTATAGTGCGTAAAGTGATTTTAAAGATTGACTTATTATCCACCAAATTAGATTCAAAGATTTTAATGTTTAATAAATATACATACATAGTTTTATTGCTATATGTATTCTATTTTACATTTTAATTTAGCTTACATTTATATATTATTGATGTTACAATAATCGTTATGTATATTTTTAATTTGTAATCTATATTGCATTACAAATACAACAGAACTAAATATTTCAAGTTTAAATATTAAACAATTATATTATCATAGTAATTACGTAACGTAAATATTGGAAGAAATGTCTATATTTTGATTACAAAAAAAACCCTTATTTAATAAAATCAAGCACTAGATAGAAAAGCTCATTCAAAACCTTTCTCTTCTATATCACCTTTATTCCTCTCCGTATGTGTTTTTAAATGTTTATTCAATGACCATTTCCGTAGAAAGCCTTTATTGCAAATTTCACAAACAAACGGTTTCTCACTAGTATGCGATTTCATATGTTCATTTAAAATAGCTCTAACTCTATAACTTTTATTACAAATATTACATGTGAATGGTTTTTCATCATTATGTGCACGTAAATGTACAGTTAAAGCACATTTCACACGAAAACCTTTATTACATATATGACAATTGAATGGTTTCTCATCATTATGGATACGAAAATGTGCTTTTAATGAACCTTTTACTGAAAATCGTGCATCACATAGATCACAACTAAACGGTTTCTCACCGGTATGTACTTTTAAATGGATATTTAAACGTGATTTCGATGGAAATCGTCGATTACATATACTACATGGATGTGGTTTATCACCATTATGTAAACGTAAATGTGTATATAAATTACTACTTTTTGTAAAAATCTTACTACAAATTTCACAAACATATTTACCATCACTATGCGATTGTATATGTTCTTTTAATAACATTTGATCTTTATAATTATCATTACAAATATTACAAATGAATATTTTTTCATTTGTATCTGGTGATTCTTTAACCGTATAATTCTTTTCTAATATATCAAAATCATTATCTGGATCGATATTATGTTTTCTAACATGTGATTTTAATGATCCACTATTTGTATAACTTTTACCACAAAGATCACATTGATACGGTTTCTCACCGGTATGTGTACGCATATGTTTCTTTAAATTTTCTCTAATAGAAAAATCTTTACCGCATATATTACAATGATACGGTTTCTCACCGGTGTGGATACGAAAATGTACTTTTAATGTGGCACTTGATGTGAAACTTTTCATACAAATATTACATTGATGTGGTTTTATACCGCTATGTAAATGTAAATGTCGTCTTAATGCATCTACATCTTTATAACTTTCTTTACATACACTACAAACATACAATTTCTCACCAGTTTGTGTTGTTGAATGTTGTATTAAATCTTCATCTTGTACAACAGTCGTATCGGATGTGTTATTTTTAGCTTTTGCTGCATAACTATGTGTACGTAAATGTGATCGTAAATTGTTTTTTACAGTAAAATTCTTACCACACAATGTACAATGATACGGTTTCTCACCGGTATGTGTTCTTTTATGTGATTTTAATGTGACACTATCAGCAAAACTTCTACCACAAATATCACATTGATACGGTTTCTCACCAGTATGGATACGCATGTGCTTCTTTAAATTCTCCCTAACCGAAAAATCTTTACCACACGTATTACAATGGTATGGTTTCTCACCGGTGTGGATACGAAAATGTACTTTTAACGTTGTACTTGATGTGAAATTCTTTGAACAAATATTACATTGATGCGGTTTTTCACCGGTATGGATTTTTAAATGTGTTTTTAAATTTGAAGCTAATGTAAACGTTTTACCACACACAGTACATTGATGGAGTTTCTCATCTTTATGGATTTCAATGTGTGTTTTTAAATAGGATTTTGTTGAAAATGTTTTATTACAAATATTACATGTATTTGTGTTATAATTGATTTTCTCTGATTGGATTAATTGTGTCTGATTTTCTTCTATAGGATTTAAAATATCATTTGTTTGATTCTTATCAGAATGGTATTCTTCAATTTCTACTTTACAAGGTTGTAGGAAAGTTCTATTTTCATCATTATCATTAGTTTTATCACTATTTTTATCATCGCAATTACTATTTTCATTTGTTTCTTTCTTTTCTAAAAAACACATATAGTTTTCTTATTTGTAGTTTTTCCCTTAAAGCTAAGCATTCACAGTCCAATCTGGATGCGACCGACGAACTTCTATCAAACAGGACTGCCAATAGCATTGGAGAAATTATGCGCGCCGCCCTACTGAACCCTAACTAGGGTGTTTTTATGTTATTTGGGACATACATTATGTTGGTACATACAAACAGAATTACTTTTATTCATTTCCAACAATAATTAAGCGATATTTGCGTTTTTGCTAAATTATTGAGTTTAATTTTAGCGTAAACCTTGATTAGATACAAAAGTTATGTGGTTAGCACTACTAAAAGTTCTAGATTCAAGTTTTTAATACGAACATAAGAAAAAAAATGCCAGCACCAGCTACTTTAAGGGGTTTCCTATAAGTTAGCATAAAACAAGCAGTATTTGATCCTTGTCTGAAACATTTGCTCGCTGGTGTTTCACCGTGATCATGACAAAGATAACAAAGTAAGATTTTTGGATGTGATGTTTAAGGAGGTGTCTAATTGTAAGAGTGAGTGGTGTCAACAGTCGGAGTTCGCAAGCGTAGGAACGTTTATCTCATTCAAATTTAATGCAAAACCCCTAAAAGTATATGTGGTGCTGTCATTTTTCTTCTGTCCGTATTACAAACACTCAGTCTGTATAGGGTTCAGTATGGTGGCCATCACAGTGAAGTCAAACAATGATGAGTGTGGCAATCCAGTATAATAGAAGTTCGTGGTGCGACCACTCCCGTTCCTACAACGGATCCAGCCAATCTTTGAGCTTTTTCGCAGTGTTAAAAATGCCACAATCGCTTGTAACTGTACTGTACATTTTGTAGGACTTGTAGGAGACGATTTTCCCTCTCAAGAACTAACGCGGGAAAGATGGTCTGGTAGTCCTACATCATCCAGGAAAGATTGGAACGAATGCAGTCTAACATATTGGAGTGTGAATGCCTAGCTTGAAAAGTTCTTATCTATATATCGATCTCTATATCTATTTCCAGTTCTCAACTTGGACGACAATCGTTATATTAACAACGATCGTCTTCTTTCGTACTGTATTATTTGATTATTATCAATGTACGAAAGAATACGATCGTTATACAACAAACAAAGCAGTTAAACAAGTTTCCAGACAAACAAGTCTATACTAGAGAACAGAAAAAAAAACCCGAGATCGAGAAGGAGATAAGAATCAACTTAAGAGTTGATGTTGGGATATTATTGATCTTTTACCAATTTCCGAATTATGTACTTCTGTTGTTGTAGAATTTGATGTTGTTGATGATGATGATGATGATGATGATGATTCTGCAGCATTTCTATCAGTTTCATTATCAACATTACCATAATTACTATTACTTCCAACTTCTGTATTTTTTTTTGATTATTGATATAATTGCTATTATTGATTTTAATTTAAATGTTTCTTACCAGATTCTGATATTGGTTCTTCTGCTTCAATTTTGAATTGATTGATTAAATTGGTGTTGTACAATTCTTGATGGAATCTTGAATCGACTTGTAAGATTAAATTACGAAAATCATAAAAATTCATTAATTTCTCATAACAATCAGAACATGCAATTTTTGGAAATGGATCACTTTCATACATCTATAAAATTAAATAAAATGTATGAAAAAATAGAAAAACAATTAACAACAAATATATTTAAATTAAATTGTTATACTTTTAATCCTGTTAAACTTTCAACAATATCCGGTATTTGTGGATTATGATTGAAAAATAAATTTTTACAAAAACCTGGAGGTGTTTCTAAATGACACAACCGACACAAATCCATCTTGGTCTTGTTAATTATTATTGTTGTTTTTATGCTTTTTCTATTTGTTTATAAAAATTATTAAACCACTGACAACGCTTTAACATCTGCCATTGCTATCATTCCTTAGTTATTTGTAGCTCCAAATACGATGTTGCCAAATGTAGCGACAATTCATTAGACAAAACAGGTTGCTATGGTATCGGTAACTGAAGTAGCACCATAGCCCTCTTGCGGAAAAATGCGGATTTAATGAAAAACAGTTAACAGGCAAGTTTTTATTTATCGAAATAAATGCTGTATTTTCAATTTAAACTTGACTAATTATAGTTAAAGTCGTCTTAGAAGATCTTTTTGGCGCAAGTAAGGTCGACAAATCTCGCTTATTATCGGAAAAACTCTACAGTGGCGGCACAAAGCGCATTTACTTGTCGCAATGTTCTATATGCATATAAAATATTTTTACGAATATCACACAATAAATTTAAAAATAATTGAATTTTATGTAGATCTAGATAATCTAATTAGATTAATTATTCATACACAGTTTTTTTTGTAACATATGTAATATAGGACCTTTCTTAATACAGGACGCCACTGTAATCTCAAAATTGTTGTCTGGCGTTTACTTACACGTGCTTTTTTCTACCCCTCACTTACCAAGAGTCAACTGCGCATCTATCCAGAAAGATCTTCTAACATGACTTTAGCTATAAATAGCTATTATTAGATGAGTTGCAGACAAAAATGAAGATAAACTACCCAATCTGGCAAGCCTGGATGGCAGCGTTATTGGGAGTTGGTAATTTAATTTCTGTATATTGGTAATGGTTAACATTTTAAATAATTGCAGGAAATTTAAAGTAGACCATTCTTGGTATTCTTGAGATGATTAAATGTATTTTAAAAAAATAGAAACATATATACAAAAAAAACGTACATAAACTTTAACAACATGTTAGTTTTCAGTCTTCTGCTGATTTTTCATTAGTTGTTTCTAAATTATTTTCAAAACTACTTTCAAAACGTGTTGGTAAAATACTGTATTTTGGTGGTTTTGTCCAATGGGCACTTGACGTACGTTTCAATACTCTCGGATTGTTTGTTTCGAATAAATCTTGCAAGTCGACAGTTTGTGCTTCTCGTGAAAAGAAAGTATTTTTAATTTTCTCCCCACCAAACGACATAATAAATTGAAAACGTCTCAAATTCTTATCTATAATTAATTAAATAAATAATGAATTAAAACAATTAAATAATTTTTCAATAATTATAATTACCTTCACACCAACTGGGTGCTGTTATCTTTTTCGTACGATAATTTTCTTCATCTGAATCGTAACAATCAATTGTTGGTAAACGTGGTGTTTCCATTGTTAAATATTTCGGTTTTTCTAATGTTTGTTGTTGTTGTTGTTTTTGTTTCTCTTTTAATGCATTTTGTTTAACTAATAAACGTTTACGTTCAGCTTCTTCACGTAATTTAATTTTCTTTTGTTCTTGTTCATACAATAAACGTTTATGACGTTCCTCTTTCAATTTCTCTTGTTCTTCTAATTTTTTCAATTTTTCACGTTCAATAGCTTCACGTTGTTGTTGTGCTTTCAATTCTTTCTCTTCACGTTTACGACGTCTTTCATCCATTATTTGTTGTAAATGTACATTACGTTTCTCAGCAATATCAATAATTTTCTCATCTGATTTTGTTTTAATTGTTGTTTGTGTTGTTTTTATTGTCGGTTGTTTGATTTTTGTTGGTAATGGTGAGAAGAATTTTGCTTTTTCTTTTACATTATTTGTTGGTAATAATTTTATTGAATTATTTATTGCTAAATCTTGTTGTTTCGATTTTTCTTGTTGTTGTTGTTTTTCTAATGCTCTAGTCTTTGTACGAGTTACACGAACTGGAACGTTTGTAGTAGATGCACCAAGTTTCTCGAAAGCTTTTACTTTTTCCTTAACAGGACTCTGATCGAATGCACTAAATACATGTTTTGCTGTTTTCAATTGTTTCGTATTATGTTTTGATTGTTTTTGTTCATTATCATCAACATCAGATTCATCATCAGTTAATAAATCATTAGGGATATTAGCAACAAATTGCTGATGTTTCTCTAGAACAACAGTTGTATTTAATAAAATCGGTGATTTAGCAACAAATGTAGCATTAATTTGTTGTTGTTGAACATCTACAATATCCGACATAGCATCATCATAATGTGTTTGTTCTGTATCATTTGCATCCATATTATCAACATTTGAATTAATTTTTGAACGTTTCTTCAATGATTTTTCAATCTTATCATCGGATGATGCATAATTACGACTACGTTTCTTAGATGATTGTTTCGTTTTTGTTGGTTTTTCAATCACATATGTACCTCTTGTAGAATCATCATTATTTGTTGGTTTACTAACTGATGATGATGATGATGTTGTTGATATTGTTAAATCAACCAATGATACTCTAGGTTCTTGTAAAATAACATCTGAACCTCTATTTGTATTAGTTTCTTGTTTAATTTTATCAATATCAACAATTTCACTATCATCTTCTGGTATTACTGAAATTGCTGAACGTTCCTTTTTAATTCGACGATTTGGTTTAATTTTTATTGGTAAACTTATTGGTGGTGGCATTATTTCATTATCAACATCATCACCATCACCAATATCATTCTTCTTATTATCTGTATTTTTTATTGTTGATAATTTCTCTGTTTTTATATGTGTATTTAATGATTGTTTATCAATAACATCTTCACGACGTAGTTTATCATTCAATTTCATATTGACTTGTTTATTGATCATTTGGGATGCTTCACGGAATGCTGCACGTTTTGGTCGTGAATTCTTTGTTGTTGTTGATGATGATGTGTCTGATAATACCGGTGTATTTTCTTTTTCTTTATTTTCAATTGTTGGTAGACTTGTTTCGAATTCGGCAACTAGTTTTGCTGATAATTCAGCAGTTTCTTCGTATCGTATTGTTAGTTCTTCTATTTATTAAATTTTAATAATAATAATTAAAAAAAAAAAAATTAATAATATTGATAATACGTGATTTATTTGTTATAATTTACCATATTTTGACCAATCTGGAATGTATGATTGTCCATTTTTGATACATTCTACCTTCTTTTCTTCTTCTTTTTGGACATATTCTAGAATTTCCTATTGAACAAAACAATTTACTATTAAAATTTACAAAATAACAAAATTTGGCGGTGAAGACAATCAAAGTTTTACCTCACGGACTTCATCTGTTGGTCCAAGAAGTGCTTCCACAAATTTCATATCACGTTCGATTAATTGTTCAAAGAATTCATCAAAATTTGCCATTTTTATAATGATTTATTAAAGAGAAAAAAGCAAAAACAATAAAATCGATTTGAACAAAAATACTTAATACAGAAAACAAACTAATAGTTCAAAAAATAACGAACTTTACGATACAAACATCTTTCAAAACCGTTGAAAACTGACAAAATAAACTGTCATGCGCACTTCTTTGATTTGGCAACTACATTAGGCTGCGTTCACATCTACTGACTTACAAGAATACAAAAAATGTTCCTATGTAGAGAATAGACTGGCCAGTATGAAAATTGCATGCGTTTTGTAATTGTTCCGAAGAGCAATTAGGGTGATCGAATAGCTAAAGGTCATTTTTTAATTCGACTGGATAGTCACTCGAATGGGCTGTTCGGCTCTCGAGATCTGCTCGACCAAGTTTGTGTCGTCACGGGGAAGCCAGCAATACACTTTTGAAAAAAGCCATGCATGTTCATTAAGTAACTTCATTTTTAATTTAGCGCCTCAAAATAACATGACGTCATCCACTGTATAATGCGTGTGTTTATTTATAGCTTAAATCACCATTTGAGTACTCTGGGCGCCCAAATTCTTTCCACCTCCGGTCAAATCCTTTCATCCATTTTTCACGTTCCTAATCTACTCTGATAGCCTTTTGACGTACTTTAGCCGTGCTCCGTTTGAGCACCTAAAGCAATAAAGAAACATAGGCATTGTCCTGATTAGGTGGGCACACACGAGCGGACTTTTTAAAGGATCTGGTCCGATGAATCAGATCCCACGAT